>VUQH01088101.1:0-15075 GCA_015106775.1 Etroplus canarensis
GCACTATGTTCATCTGGTTTAGATGAAAAACGGGTTTGTTCTTTGCATTGTTTGCTGTTCTTTGCATTGTTTGCAACTATTGCACTATGTTGCACACATTGCACTTTATTTATTTTTAAATTTTTAATTTTTAATTTTAAACTGTGAAAAAAAAAAACCCTCCCGTCATATGTCTATATGTTTATATGTTGCACCAGGTCCTGGAGAAACGCCATCTCATTTCACTATGTTCTGCGTCAGCTATATGTGGTTGAAATGACAATAAAAGCTCTTGAATCTTGAATCTTGAATCTTCTCAAGAGCTCACTGAATTCGAGTGTGGTACTTTAATAGAATGCCATCACTGCAAAAAGTCAGTTAGTAAAAATTCTTCTGATATTCCACAATCAGCTGTCAGTGGTACTATGCAAAGTAGAAATGTTTGGGAACCACAGAAACTCATTCATGAAGCGACAGACCATGAAAAGTTCCAGTGCTGAGGTCTATGGTGCGCAAAAGTCGCCAACGTGACTGCAGAGCTCTAAACCTCTTCTGACATTAACATCAGCACAAAAACTGTGCACCAGTTGCATGCAAGTCTTATATCACAAAGCACAATGCCAAGTGTCAGATGGAGTGGTGTAAAGCAAGCTGGAGTCCCACTGGAGTCAGGAGCAGTTGAAATATGTTCTGTGCAGTGACGAATCACGCAAATCAATCTGGCAGTCTAAGGGACAAGTCTGGGTTTGATAAATGCTAGAAGAATGTTTCCTGCCTGATTGCACTGTGCCAACTGTAAACTTTGGTAGAAGAGGGTTAATGCTTCGGCGTTGTTTTTCTGGGTTTGGCCTGGGCCGTTTAGTTCTAGTGAAAGGAAATCCCAATGCTTCTGTTTACCAAGACATTTTGGACAAGTCAATGCTTGTAGGAACAGATTGGGGAAGACCTTTTTCCATTCTAACATGACTGTGTTTCAGTGCACAGCGGTCAACTGTAAAGGCCTGTTTAGATAAGTTTGGTGTAAAAAAAAAAACAGCCCTGACCTCAACTCATCTTACACCTTTGAGATGAACTAGAATGGAGATTGTGAGCCAGACCCTGTCATCCAACATCAATGTCTGACCTCACCAATGCTCTTCCAGTTAAATGTGCAAAAATTCCCACAGACACATTCCAAAATCTTGTAGAAAGCCTTCCCAAAAGAGTGGAAGCTGTTATAGTGGCAAAGGGGGATTAGCAGCATATAATTGGATTTAGAATGGATGTTATAAAAGTTCCTGTAGGTATAATGTGTATGTGGCCCAATACTTTTGTCTATATTGTGTAACAGCTTGACTTGAAAGATCTTGTATAAAATCTTGTAGAAAGCCTTCCCAGAAGTGTGGGACGGTTATAGCTGAAAAGAGGGGGACCAACTCCATCTTAATGGCTATGAATGGGATGTCATAAAAGCTTCTGTAGGTGTAAGGTGGGATGGCCCAATACTTTTGTCCATATAGCGTATTTCCTCTGTTTTGGAACATTTTATTTCAACCTAGTATAGATTAAAGCCTGTATCCCCCTACTTCCTGTCTTTAGTCTAGCTAAGCTAATTGCTTCTTAGCAAAGCTCAGTACTTCACACAAGGATACGAGGTTGGTGTCAGTCTTCCTTTCTAATGCTTGGGGAAAAATATGCTTAAAAGTCTGATCTGCAATAGACGCAACACCACATTAAGGCATTTATGAGAAGGTCAGTATACCATAACTATACTTTTAAAGGAATCCTTCTGTTTGTCCTACAGAACTATGGCCTAGAGACAGAGAACCTCCGGACTCTTTCCCACAAACTCAATGCTTCAGCAAAGAACCTCCAGAACTTCATCCTTGGCAGACGGAGGGGCGGCCACTACGATGGACGAGCTTCCCGAAGGCTACCCAATGATTTTCTCACTTCAGTGGTGGATCTAATTGGTGCAGCCAAGAACCTGCTGGCCTGGCTTGACAGGTAGAGACCATACCTTAGGCTTAAAAATAAATGTGTCCTGTAATTTATAGGACAAATCCAAATATACACAAAAAGTGTCATAGAAGTATTGATCAGGCTAATGATGGATTGCTGATTTATATTGTATCATACTATCAGATGTTCCTGCTGTTATATCGTCCCCTTATACTACTACTTCTTCTTTCGGCTGCTCCCATTAGGGGTTGCCACAGCGGATCATCTGCCTCCATCTCACCCTATCGTATTACGAATCCGCATTTTTGATTTGGCAAAGCTTTTACGCCGGATGGCCTTCCTGACGCAACCCTCACCATTTACCCAGGCTTGGGACTGGCACTAGGAGTCCACTGGCTTGTGGGCCCCTGTGGCTGGTTTATATCTTCCCCTTATACAGTAACAGTAATTTGTAGAAGTAGAAGAATGAGGTTGCTTTTATTTATTATAAATTAAGATGCACCTGCACCAGAGAAAATTAAAGCAAGGCAATGTTGGGCTTTCGTAGATCCCCTGGTTTAATAGCCCTCTGGCCATGATATAAAACCAGATATATTTTATAGTGGAGATTCTTCTATCTCTCCCACCACCTCATAAAATGAAAATGCCAAACTATAATGCAATTACATCTTCAGTGCTGTGTAAACAGACTTTTCTAAAACTTTCACGCATTTTTTACACAGGGGATGCATTTCTTAGATTATGATCTCTATTTTTTTGTTTCAGGTCTCCATTTGCCAGTGTGACAGAGTATTCATTGCTGAAGAACAACATTGTGCAGCTCTGCCTAGAATTAACCACCATTGTACAACAGGTGCTTTCACACAGATTCACATGTGATGCAAGTGTCACAAAT
Source organism: Etroplus canarensis (assembly GCA_015106775.1). Lineage (NCBI taxonomy): Eukaryota > Metazoa > Chordata > Actinopteri > Cichliformes > Cichlidae > Etroplus > Etroplus canarensis. The sequence continues at coordinate 2,816 of VUQH01088101.1, forward strand.
TCTACCATTTCTATATCCACTGCAGTAAAGGTCATGATTTCAATTGAAAGGGCAACTCCAAAGCAGGATCAGAATGGAAGCATCAATATGAATACAGCTGTTGTTCGCCTACAGCTTGTTTCTATAGATTTCATTATGTGAACAACATACATGCATCGCCACAGGCTGTTTGCAGCATGGCTGATGGGACAAGTGGTTCTCAATAATGGCCTTAAGCGATGTGCTCATCAACTCACTATTAGAGGTTATCCCCTGCCTAACTTATAGGCTCTAATGGAAAGTGAACTAGGGGTCCCTCATCCCTTCAATTCCAGTCCCCCCCTCTGCTTCCCTTCTGGCTTGATCCCTCATGTTTATGCACTATATTGCACACATATGTGCACTTTAAAAATAACATCCAGCATACTCACTCTGATACTGTAGCCACCTCATTGTTTGGAAAGAAACTATGTCTGCTCTCTTGGACTTCATTCATATCCTCCCAGTAAGAGCCTGCTTAGAGCGTGTGAGAGCATGTTTGTACTTGTGCCCAGAGTGAGTCCTGGAGCTGAGCAGATAACACCCAACCCCTCGTACAAGGGCCAGAGGAGAGAGAAGAGAAAAGGGCCACCGTAGGTCCACAATGGGCCAAATAAACATGTGGCTGCCAGAGTGCAGCGAGACAGACAAAGGTGGCAGCACTCTCCGCACTAATGCATCAAACAGATGAATTAACTGCTACCATGCACATTTGGTGGATTCAGTGGCTGCTCTCTCAGGAATAAATTAGCTGTCAGGTATCATTAAATAACACTGTCACGTTTAAATAATGCCATTTTATGAATCCTGAGGAAAGTCGTGGTGCTCCAGGCACCAGTGTAGATCTAAAAGTCGTCAATCCAGTGTATTAGCCTACATTGTAAAGTAATGTGCATAATGTAGATGGTTTGAAACAAAATAGCTGACTGCTCATGTTCTCCTCAAGTTGGACATCTCATTTCTCTCTTTTCCTTCTTTCCTGGTTGTTATATTTGGAAGACAGAGTGATATTTGAGCCAGAGTGCGGATATTCATATTGATGTTTTCTTCATCTCATGTATTCCTCTTCTTTCTCTCCTACAGGATTGCACAGTGTATGAGACAGAGAATAAAATTCTTCACGTGGTAAGTTTTTCCTCTATGATGGCAAATGACTGTTTAAATATCAGTGATGAAGTTGTTGATCTGTTTCTGTCATGTGTGAGGGTCTGATTGCAACAAAAGAGAGGGGTTTTATTTGAGCTGAGGTCAAGAATGAACTTTCATGCTCAACTAGTTTCACTTTATTTTAGCATTGCTCCATAAGTGGTTAAATCAGACATGAGCTTGCAACGCATGATGGTCCACATATTTCCAAGCAGCTGGCTTATTGCACAAACTTGCCATTTAGCATTTGCTTGAGCTAAATTTCACAGCCAGTGGCAGACTTTTGCAGCTATTCTGAGAAATAAAAGCATTCGGATTGATTCTGCTTGTGAAACAAAAAAAAGCTTTGTTTAAACTGTTTGATCATACTTCAGCTGAAGATGATTTCATGTGTATGTTTGTGTTTGTGTGTATGCACATGCCAAAGTCCTGCCCGTTTTCTCTGGAATGTGTGGCACACACATGCATTTTAAAATGCAAATGAGCCTGAGGTCTTCTGAAAGCTTCTGTGTATCTGTGTGTGTGCAAATGTGTGCATGCATGTATGACGGAGAACTGTCTGCGTCCACGTGGGAAACCGAATGAGCAGCCAGTGTCTGATTTAGGTTGACAGTTGGATTGGGATGCTTCCTGCTGCCATTCAAGGTCAGGTGGAGGAAACCAAATGAAATGGCAGCAGGGGGAGCTCGCTGAAAAATGCCTCAGCATATACTGGCAAAGAAAATGTTCAGCTTAGATGATCCTTCAATATGATGGCTAACATGTAACTGCAATGCATGTTTCTACAAACAAAACATACCTTTGGACTGCTGATATTAGATGCTCTCTGCATAGTGTGATATACCCTGTTATAAAATTAGTCACCCCTAAACTTTTCAGTTGAGGTATCATAGCTGTCATTTACCTCTACTGTTACAAGCCTGATAATGACAAAGGACAAGGACATCAGGCAAATTCAAATATTTAAATTGCCCCACACGTGCAAACACACACTTACACACTCATGCACAACCGTTGGTGCCAGACTAAAGGGCTACACATGATTAGGTCTGTTGTGTGTGGGAGGTTTGTGTGTGAAAGAATGAAACAGCATGAAGAGGCAGAGAGAGGAGGAGCTGTCTGTTTGATGCTGCTTCTTCGCAGACTCTTATTTACCTTGTGTTTTCTAAAAAGATAAAGTGGAGGTGAACTAAACCATACACACACACAATCTTAATCATAGATTAAACTGTTTAGATCTAGCCAATATACACTCACTGGCCACTTTAGTAGGTGCTAAGTATGTCATTAGGTGTAAGGGACTGTTCAACTGCTCGTTGATGGAAATATTCAATCAGCCAGTCACATGGCAGCAACTCAGCGATTTAGGCATGTACACATGATGACCTGCTGAAGTTCAAACAGAGCATAACAATGAGGAAAAAAGGTGATTTATGCGACTTTGAATGTCCCATGTTTGTTGGTGCCAAACAGGCTGGTCTGAGCATTTCAGAAACTGCTGATCTCCTGGGATTTTCCTGCACATCTCTAGGGTTTATAGAAGACAGTCAGAAAAATTAAAAGTATCCGAGTGAAAATGTCTTATTAATGCCAGAGATCAGAGGAGAATGGCCAGACTGCTTCAAGCTAATAGGAGGGCAACAGTGGATTAAATAGCCACTTGTTACAAATAAGTTATGCAGAAGAGCATTGAACCTTGAAGCAGATGGGCTACAGCAGCAGAAGACCATGCCAGGTGCCACGTGTCTTAGCTAAAATCAGAAAACCGAAGCTACAATTCGCACAGGCTTACCAAAACTGGACAATAGAAGATTGAAAAAACATTGCGCGGTCTGATGAGTTTCAATTTCCGCTCCAACATTTGGGTGGTAGAAAACAACAATTCACATCATGGCTATGCAGCTGACAAATCTGCAACCGCTGCATGGAGCTATTATGTCAATATGGACCAAAATCCTTGAGGAATATTTCCAGCACCTTGTTGAACCTATATCTGAGGGCAGTTCTAAGGCAAAAGGGGGTCCAACCTGGTACTAGAAAGCTGTGTCTAATAAAGTAGCCAGTGAGTGTATGTTAAAAATACCAGATTAAATGTTCATATAGTACCAGAGACATTATATACAGAGAACACATGACACAGTTCTAAATGAACCCTTTCATGCATATTAAAGAAAATGGCTTTTGTATAGCTGTCCACTGTATTGACTACTGCGCATGAAAGGGTTAACTCTTTTGGAGAAACAGCAAAAGTGTTGGTACAAGTTTAACATCCAGTGGGGAATAAAGCTTTTTAAAATCTTATTTTTGGCAAACTCAACAAACTTTTAAAGATTTTTTTTTATATATAAGGTCTCAGTGATTCTGAGACATACATACTGTATGCACAATTTTCAAGTCAATGTGCAAGTCAAGTAAATGCTGTAAAATAACTTCGCCCACAGACATTTCACCAAGGACAGTAACTTGTTAGGGTTACTGCCATATAAAGGTAATATTTTAATGTGTTACCTAAATAAAAAGTAATTTGTTAGAGTACTTTTGCATACTGTTCTAGAGTGATTAGCCTACATCTACCTTGAGTGTACTGACTTTACCTCTATGTACAGCTAGCTTGGTAGCATCTCCTCCACTACATACCCTGCAACAAGCTTGATGATTTCACCGAGTGACAGCTTTAGCTAAAAGCTAGCTGTTTGTTGGCTGCAGCAACGGCATCATTCTCATCCTCCGCAGGCCTCACTAACAGTGTAACAGAGCTGTACTTAGCTTCTAAGTGCTTCTTCCAAATGTGAAGTAGAGCATTTTAGCAGCTGACAACAGCTAATAGATTCATATTGCCAATACTTTCACAAAATTCAATTCTGTTTCAATTCAGTTTAGTTTATATAGCATCAATTCACAACAAAAGTCACCTCAAGGTGCTTTACACTGTAAGGGAAAGACCCTACAGTATTAGAAAGAAAATCCCAACAATCAGAAGATCCCCTAGGAGCAAGCACTTAGCAACAGTGGGGAGGAAGAACTCCCTTTTAACAGGAAGAGACCTCAGGCAGAACCAGGCTCGGGGAGGGGCAGCTATCTGCCTCAATCGGTTTGGGAGGAGGGGAAAAAAAAGAAAAAGAGAAAACATGTGCACTGACATAGCCATAGGATAGTATGCATATTTCTTTCCAGCTGTGTGCCAATGAGACCAAAAAAAACTATGGATTTTCTTTTTTTCATTTGCCATAAAAAGGAGCAGTAACATTTTAAGAATAATAGATTGCTTGGAAACATAAGGTTACTAATTTCAATGAAAATGCAATCTGGGTACTCTGTGGGCTGCTTTGTAAAGTGTTAAACACAACATTGAACTGGTTCCAATAAAACAAGGTAAAACAATAAAAAATTATAATAACACAGAATTCAGTTTTTGGTATTTTTTAAAATTAATCTAACAAAAATAAAGTAATAAGAAGTTGAATACACTTGTGAGTACCACTATAAGTTGGGTGAATGTTGGGCTTTCCAGATAACTTAGCTATGTTAGTTGATGTTAGTGTTGGTTGATTAATTAGCTGATTTATTAAATTTCAAGTCGTTTCCTTAACGCACTAAAAACAGTGACACGGATCACAGCTAACTACAGCAGTAGCACAGTGGCTACACTAACACCACTAGAATGTACATAACAGCTTAAGAACTGCAATACACTGCAGCACTACCTATGGTAATAGTGATAGAAAAGTATATAATTAAGATTATTTTCATATTTTCTAATTATTATTCCAGAGAGTAGTGTGTGGTTACCTGTTATAATGCAGCAAAATATATTGTTTTTTCAATTAAACTTGTTTGAGGAGTGAATGTTATTACTGCCTTTAGTAGTACAGTAGTGTAGTGGGAGGTCTATTGTACTCAATCATTAAACTCCAATTTTTTTCACCTATAATGGTATAAAGTACAATTTAATTTCATAGCTTTTGCATTTATATACCTAACTGTGCAAATTGAGCTTATATACTGCAAAGGGAAATCCTCTAAAGGGAGTCATTCTTTAGATTTCTTTCTTTCTGAAATCTTACTTATAAAGCAGTCTTTTTAACACAGCTATATTTACAGTTTTACTCGAGTATTATACTGTGTGGATGCAGCTTGATTCAGACAGACAAACAGTATGTAAGAGTCTCCAGTGTATAGCCAGCATGGGGATTAGAGACTGTTTACTGTAGTGGTAGTTGTACCTTTCTCAGCTTTTCCTCAATAATGCAAAACTTGCTGCTACTCTGTTCTCCTTTAGACTACAGCCTGGAGCAATCAGATGGACAAGGATAGTGTTTGTGCGTGTATGTGTGTGTGTGTGTGTGTGTGTGTGAGTGAGAGAGAGAGAGAGAGAGAGAGAGAGAGAAAGAGAGAGAAAGAGAGAGAGAAGAAGAGCAATAAGTGAGTCTGTGTCTGATGGAGCATGAAGTGTGTATGAGTGAGTGTTTTTTTGTGCATGCATGCATAAGGATGAGAGGAATTACATAAGACTGTCCTAGTTGTGTGTTTTCTCTTTCTCTTATTTTCTCCCCTTTCCTCCTGGACTCCCTGCTTTTCTGATTTTCTCTCTCCCTATTTCCCTCTCCCCCTCGCCATCTTTTGCTCTATCTGAGTTTATGCTTGCTGCAGTGTGTGTGACCATGCAAGTGGAGACGATGCATTATGCAACCATGCTTGATGTGTGTTAGAGAGCGAATGGTGTGCATGAGAGAGAAGGTTCAAGTCATTGTGGAAGAAAGCACAAGAGAGAATGAAAATAAGAAAGGTGGTGGTGAAGGAGGGGATTCCACCAGAGCTTAATCCATTTGGCAGCATACTATGTCTGGCTTTCTGTTTGACTGCTCTTAAATCTCACGCCAGCCAGCCAGCCACATAAGTTAACTTCCCTATAATCTGTGCTCTGATGCTTGGGAGGCGTATCAGATCAAGGCCCAGTGTGTGAGAGCTGGAGGAGTTGAGAGTATCCGCACTGGTGGCTGGCCTTTTGTCTCTCTGCTCTGTGTTAATCCCGGGTCAGGACTATTACTCTAATGATCAAAGAGGAGCACAAGCACAGCCACAGTACTGTTGCTCACTGCCCTAGCTGGGGACTGGCTGTGTAGATGAGGTTATAAATGCACTGCTTCTGTTTTTCTCCCATATATTCACCACAACTTATTCTGTTTCCCCTCTGTTATTTTTTAGACTAAAACTCAAAATGTTGTTTGGTGTCTGTAACATGAACTGTTCTGGGTATCCTGTTACGTAATGTGTACATGCTGAAAATAGAAATATAATATTACTGTATAATCATAAAGCTAAGCAAGCAAGGCAGTCTTTAAATAAGTGACTCAGAGAAACGATTGAAGTGTGTGTGAGAGACAGAATGAGAGACATCATCACATAGCCAGCTCGCTGAAGATTTCTCCACCTTTTTCTTTCACACTGGATGAATCATAGACTGTGAGCCACGGTGTGTGTGTTAAGTGCGTTTATATCATATGTGTATATTGAAGATCACTTCTGCTAATTTTGTAACTGTAATCTGGTAATTGCTCATTAGGACTGAGATCTGAAGATGATTTTAGACAGGGATACTGCCATGCTGCTGGCCAGCATACTGTATTTTATCTTACATGTGTGACTGTTACAATCCAGCATGTGTGTTTGTGTGTTTCCGTGGGTGTACACAAAGCAGCGATGCAATGAGGCAGGATAAGAAGTGTAACAGTGTCTGTAAATCCATTGCAGTCAATCAGCCAAGATTAGAAGGCAGAGATGTTGCTGAAGATAAATTAACTTGCATGCATGACCAAGCAGACAAATAGCCTGAAAAACAGTCAAGGTTTATTTAGAACAAAGCCAAGGTGAGGCAATCCTTTTTATCAAAGGCACTCAGATGAAGTAATGCTGTATGTGTTAGGAATGTACTGTAAGTGTGGTGTGAAAAAACTGCACAAATTTTACAAGGTATGTCTGCTGTTTTGGTGATGTGAAGGCAATTATTTCTGATAACAAATGAAAACTGCTCTGTAATTTAGACATTATAAAATGTCATCTGGACACCTCAGGCCTGGCTGGTATGGGTGATCTGTTGTTCTGTCTGTGACGATGTCTTGTGGGCATGCCTGCGGATGGACTGTGACAGGAAACAGTTTGTGTGCTGGATTGATGGAAGTGGCGATGTGGAACAATCTGATGAAATAATGTCTGTTTCACCTCCTCCAGCTAGGTCACAGCATCCCTTGCCGCCCAAAACCAATCTCAATAACTTTCTGTCTTTCTCTTTTTGTCTCTCTTCCTGTCATTTGCTCTGCTCTTTTTGCCTCCATATTCAGTGTAAAACCTTAGCAGGGATATGCGACCACATCATCTCTCTGTCGTCCGACTCTCTGGTCTCTCAGTCTGCCCATCTGGAGGTGGTCCACCTTACCAGCATAATGCCGAGTGAAGGACTGGTAAGAACCTACCTGAGGATACACACACTAAAATGCATAAACCAAGGCTGTTTTAAATAAGATATGAAAATAAATACTTCATTTATCCCAGAAGTTAGGAAATTACTGTGTTACAGCAACAAAATACAAAAAAGTGAAGAACTCAATAAATCAAAATCCAACATGATGCAATAATGTGCTAAAATTTAAAATGAATGCAGACACTGCAGTATGAGATGGCAAAGGTTCTGCTTCTGTCCCTGTGGCAGCGAAGCTGAAACAGATATTAGAGAAACTGTTCCGCTGCCTGTCAAGTGGTGCAGAGGGTGGTTAGGATCCATTAGCCATTCACCACAGCAACAGTCATTTGTAAGACCTATGAGCTAGCTGATAGAGGAATCCAAAACGTGGGTTGATTCAGACTGTATTCAAACAGTAACAGCAATGACAAATTCCCTCTGAGTAATCTGGACAGATTCCACAGCTTGCAATTCAATATTCAGGTCACACAAATGTTCCCTCCCAGCAACATGTCTGGGATTACACCACTTTAAATCACAACTGGTGCTCCCCGCACATTTCCTCTTACTACCCTGATTAACATTCCTGTTTACCTAAAAAGTCCTGAAGCCAGGTACAGTCATACTGTGGACTGGCAAAAGCGAGTGTGGCAGCGTCTCGCTGCAAAGCTGCAACGCTCCATGAAGCACATCAGACTGCACTCACTGTGTTCCTTCTGATCTTAATCAGTTCATCAGGCTCATCCACATTCTTGTATAAAAACACCTAACATCTACCACAATAACCACTGTGGCAGCTTCACCTCTGGAACCTCATAATTTCCTCTGTAGCTCTGTAGCTGAGAGTACAGGCTTCGCTCAAGGCAGTACATTTGTCACAGCAATCAGCTCATGTAGATTCTCCACTGCCCACTGTGAAATGTTAAGAAAAACCACTAGCATACTTGTAAAACATCACTTTATAAAACTTTCAGAACAAAAAGGTGCCATTTGACCTTTGCATAAATAACAACGGACGAGAAAAATCAGTCTATTGGGTGACAAAGTAATTAAAATAATAATAAAAACAAAAAGCAATAATGTGAGCTGCTGAAACATGTTGCCACTCAGCATGGTGCCAGAATGACCAAAAGCTGCATGTATAATTATTTTTATTTCAACAGTCAATTAAATAATATTTGTAATGAGAAAGCAGTTACTTGCAGAGATTAACACAGAGAATTATCAGCTAACTCCATGTCTCCTGCAGTTGTACAGGGCCTTTTAAAATCTTCTAGCTTTTCCTGCAGCGTCAGGAACTCTATCCAGCAAGAAGTGCTCGTAAAACCGGTGTACTGTATCTGCCCGTCATTAATTGGCAGAGAACCTAAGATATTAACAAGTTTTTATAAGCTAAAAGCCCAGCTTAAAATAAAAAAATAGACCAGACATCCCTCTTTTTGTGGGACTGCACAGTATTTTCATCTTTTGTCCTCCTGTCCCACATATTGCGACAATGTCCCGCATTTTGATCAACTGTGGAGAACATACACTTTTCAAAAGTCTGGCTTTAATCCAATAGATGTGAAGAAACCAGGGAAATTGTTTTATTATTGTAAAGTGAAGGTTAGTCTGTTTATTTTGTTCATCAGGGAAAGTTACAAGTCACAGTCAAGTTTTCTCACTTGCTGGAGTTATTTTATACACGAGAAAATATGGTGTGAAGTGACACAGTATATGTGTGGCATAAATTGTTAAAAATTGCTAAAATTATCAGATGTGGCCCAAACAGGTATGCCAATGTAATGACGCAGCCCTACAAAAACCTAGAGATGCCAGACAGATCAGCAGCTGAAATCACAGTGAAATAAAAAAGAATAGAGGGATATTTTAAGACCTGTGCATGGCACCACAACAAGCTTCCTTTTATCATTAACGTATTTTCTTAGTGAGAGAGATCTGGTCACACCAAACCTACTTGGTATTTTTAATAAGCAGCTGTTTTTTTTGTTTTTTTTTAAACAAGCAACTCTTTGCTACCAGTTTACAACACACAAACATTTTGTTTTCCATTTGCTTCAGTACCCGTAAAATTACTGCAGCTTTAAATATTATAGGCTAACTACAATTGTTTTGGCTGCTTTTTTCAAGGAAAATGAATACTCTCCATTCAAGGCTTTGTTACTAGTTATCCCAATGTAATTTAACTTACAGTTACAGAATCAAAGTCCTGGTTTATTCCTTTATGACTTGTTTGGGTTCAAAACATGAAGCTGGGGAGTATAACAGCATCATTAAATGATTTGAAGGGTATAAAACTAATGCAAAGCATACACATAAAGCCCCACTAAGCATTGGTGTAGAATCTGGACAAACATTATGATAACATTAACTGTCTGCTGTGAGTGAAGTCTTGTAGCAGAAAATTCCAAGCCTGGTTTTTTCATTTTTCTGACCTAAAATCTAAATATCTATGATGCATCTCTCTGTTTACTCTCATCCTAAATTTTCCATCCCTGTCTGTGTTTCCTTGCATTTCAGGGGATGTATATTAAATCAACATATGATGGACTCCACGTTATCACTGGAACCACAGAGAATGTGAGTTTTTGCTTCACTCAGTCAGAAGAATTCTCTATCAATCACACTTTATGGTCTCTCTTTCCACTGTAACAATGAATCTGTTACCTCCTCCTAAAGTTGTTCCTATTGTCCTTTTCCGTCCTTCAATTTCTGCCTCTGCAGTCTCCAGCAGATCAGTGTAAGAAGATCCATCCAGGGGATGAGGTGATCCAAGTCAACCACCAGACAGTGGTGAGTTAAAGAGCTGCCAAACACAAAAACTGCAGGCATAAAGAATCACAGGGAAGGCCTTTTCCATGTGTTTCCACCGTAAATGCAGCCTTTTGTTCCCCATTATGTGCTGTGTTAAGGAGGTGCCAAGGTACATGATGTCTGCCACCACCACCACCACTGTTGCCGCTGCTGCCACCATGGTGCTTCCTGTCCTGTGCCTGTGTTGCTATATAGGCTAATTATGCTTGAGGCAGGAGGAGATTATAGGACAGTTGTTACAAGACCTTTGTTCAGTCCAGTATGATTATCAGCTCACTCTTTCTGGAATTTGTTCCCATTGTTAGAAAAAAAAAACCCTGAAGGAGGCATTCAGTTGGAAATATGAATCCATGTTCCATTTTCAGGCTTGAATAAGTTGTATTTCTGCCTATAACTCATCACATCAGAGGAAAGTGCAAAAATGGGCAGCCATTTTAAATGGAACGATGCCATGTGAAAGCATGTGATTGAGCACTCCTATCTATTGCCTGTGCTGTCAGCTCTGGCACAAACAATTTGTTCCACTGTTTCTATGAGATTTCTGGGGGGGGCTTGTGTCTGTGTGCCAGCGTCTTTTGTGTGCTTTTTTCTGTAAGTATTTCCTTGTACATCTCGATAGGTGCTGCTCATGTGAACGCTTGCATGTAGGCGCTTGGGAGAGGCTCTGATTGACACACGAGGGAGGTGTGTGTTATCTCTCTCTCGCTCTCTCCTTGGGGTGACAGTGCAGATCGCACCCTGCCAGGCTCTCAGCTCCAACCCTTCATTACTCCCTCAGCTAGACCCTCACCACTCTGATCCCTCACTCTGGGGTAGCAGATAAGCAGCAGGGAAACAGAGGTGTGTGTGTGTGAGTGTACGGTAGGGCAGGGGGCTGAAGCAGTCAGGGGAGGCTGAGATGACGAAGAGCTGGGAATGTGGGGGAAAAGGGAGGAGGAAGTAAAGAGGGACTTGGGGAGAAGAGGAAGTGAATAAAAAGAAAAGGAGAGAAGGGTGAACGACAGCAGGGGGAAGTCTCTAGTCAACATAGCTCTTCTTTCAATCCTAAATTGAGCTGTTAAGGAGTTAAGATGGATACATAACTCTCCGTCAACATCTGTTGATAAGTTTATCTTATCAGGCTCTAAATTAAAAAATAAGATTCATGTGAATATGGAACGAACAAATACAAATACATTATAGGCCTGTCCCACGAATTAAGCAACAACACTGCCTTGATGTCTATGCATGAGCTTATTTTTTCTGTTTGAGACCCGCTTCAAAACAGAGCTTGGAGTTTTTAGCTCAGCTTGTCTTCTGAGGTAAAATGTGGAATTTGCTCAAATAACAAACTGATTGTTTGAAGAGGCAGTATAATTATGTGGAGGTAATAGCATCTGGGAAAATAATGAAGACCCCTGGGATTTGAAAAAGCTCTCCAGCAGCAGTTTATGTTCTATTATTTTGGTAGGTCTCTCCCTGCTTCCCTTTGCTCTCTGTGTATTTGCATAAGAGAGCAGTTCTAAACTGGGCTGGTTAAGGCTGGCTTTGTGTTTTCTTTTAATGTACGGTACTGTCGACCACCACTGTGATGGATGAAACAGTAGTTTAGCTTGATAAAGGTCGAGCTCAGCTCACTTTCAGTTTAGCTATTTCAGGATTTCTCTCCCAGTGGCATAAAAATTCACATTCTTACCAAGAGTTAGATAAGAAAATTAAAACACCTCCTTATCAATTCATTCAACTTCAAAACTACAGCCATGACAGGATTAGCTTAGTTTAGCATAGCTAAGCAGGGGGACAAAGTTTGCCTTAAGAAACAAGATATTACATGTTAATTAGTAAA
>VUQH01088101.1:22865-33953 GCA_015106775.1 Etroplus canarensis
AACAGGCGGTGTGTGTGTGTGTGTGTGTGTGTGTGTGTGTGTGTGTGTGTGTGTGTGTGTGTGTGTGTGTGCGTGTGTGGTGGAGAGGTAGGTGTGTGCACATTGCTAAGTTTGGCCGTATGCAGGCTTGTCCATCTGTGCGCCGAAGCAAGTGTGTTACTGTACGTGTTTGTACGTGCATGCGAAGAGATGATTCCCGTTATCAGACCCGTTGCTCCTTTGAGAGGCGAATGAACTGGGTCACTGCACTCTGTAAATTTGGTTTTGGATGCATACTGTAAATGCTCACTTCTGAAACAAACACATGTAGCGAACACATGTGCACTCACACCCCCAAGTCCAGGTTGGAGGATGAATTGCACGCCTGTGAAGTTTAGCTCAAATGTGGCAAATGTACAGCTGGATTATAACTGAATCCACAAAGGATACAATTCATCTCTGCAATTATCATGTGATTCCAACCCCAAATCCCTCCATGGCAACGTCATTTATTTTACCAAATAATGACATACCTCTCTGCCGTTCTCTTCTTCTCTCTCTCTCTTTGTATGTCTGTCTGTTTGCATGTGTGTCAGTTTGTCAGCAGTAGGAAGCAGTAAAAGCAATTTGATGATTCACTGTCATTATGATGATGCTGGAAATGGGTTTAACAAATAACATGAGGATTACTGTGATGATGCATATTGCATGCATGAATCTCTCCTAGACTGCTGCTAAATGCACATGGGTAACAGAGGGCTGCATTAACATCCACATCACAGGTTACACATCCCACATGTTGTAAATACTTGATATTTTTTTTGGGGGGGGGTATAATACTTTAATGGTATCAATCTCCTCATCTAAATTGGAGCAGTAAAGTCAATAAATATATTTCCCAAAATGTCAGACGGTTTATTTGTATGGTCAAAAGTCTTGGGCCACCCATACATTACACCTACAGGAGCATTTATGACAGCCCATAGTAAATCCACAGGTATTGATATGTAGTGCCCCCCAAAGCTATAAGAGCTTCTACTCTTCTGGGAGGGCTTTCTACAAGATTTTGGAGTGTGTCTGTAGGGATTTTTGCTCATTCATTTATGAAGTCAGACACTGATGCTGAATAAGTGGACCTGGCTCACAGCTTTTGTTCTGCTTCATCCCAAAGGTGTTTAATGGGCGTGAGGTCAGGAGTCTCTGCAGGCCATTCAAGTTCTTACACACAAAACTCATCCAACCATGGCTTTAGGGCTTTGCTTTATGCACTGGGGTACAGTCATGTTGGAACAGAAAAGGATTTCCCCAAACTGTTCCCACAAACTTGGAAGTGTAGAATTGTTCCAAAGGTCGTGGTAAGGTGAAGCATTAAGGTTTCCCTTGACTGGAATAAAAGGGCTCAGGCCAGCTCCAGAAAAACAACCACATAGCATTATCCCTCAGGCAGGTAATGTTCTCCTGGCATGGCCAAACCCAGATTAATTCATCAGACTGTCATTCAACATAACACGTTTCCACTGCTTCAGAGTCCAGTGATGGTGTGATTTACACCACTCTATTTAATGCTTGGCATTGTGGTTGGTGATGTAAGGCTTGCATGCAGCTGCTCTGCCATTGAAAACCCATGCTGTGAAGCTCGTGGCACTCAGTTTCACGCAGTTTTTGTGCTGATGTTAATGCTAGAGGAGGTTTGGAACTCTGCAGTCATTAAGTTAGGGACTTTTAGGCACAGTGCACCTCAGCACTCTGCGACCCTGGTCTATAACTTTACATCATCTGTCACTTTGTGGACTGGAATTTGGCTTATTTTGTGGATAAAACAGCAGGTTAAATTCCACTGGTCATTCTATCTAATTTCAATTTCATCTTATCAGATGTGTTACCCTAATAATGGTTATCTACCCATATTTTAAATGAGTTTAAGAGTCAGATTTACCTATAAATATTACCAGTAGCCTAAAGGTAGGTTACTATTACTGTTGGAATAACTTTTTAAAAATTCTGTTTGGATGGAGTTATTGTTAATATTAGGACTTTTTCATCGCATATGCTTTGTTATTGAGGACATTTACAGGTAGGGAAAAAAGAACACTCAGAGTAGTTAGTAGCAAGTTCATTAATCTAATGGTGAGTAACAAATTTTTTTGACTGTACTATTTTCAGTTGGTCACTTTTAAAGAGAAGGTCAGTGACAAAGCCTGAAAACCTGTGTTTTAGATGTGTAAATGTCAAAGGACACAAAACCCAAATTTATCTTTCTGCTACTTTGGATTTTTGAGCTTATTGCAAAATATTCAATCTTAGAGGACAACTAGCTTGCCATTATACTCACTGTTATAGAAATATTGTGAAACCAGGTGTTACCTTTCAGGAAATGCAGAATGATTGAATATAGATGCATTTATTAGGGAAGCACTTGACATCAAGGATGAGAGAGTTGAGCATGTGTGTTAAAGCAGCTATGATCATCCAGTTCTGAAGTTTGGAGTCCTTTCAGATAAGAGAACATTGTGAGGCTCTGCGCTGTCTCTTAGATTTGATAATATGCAGTCCTTGAGACTGCCACAAAGAGCAAAATAAATTATGCTAAACAGAAGACCCAAGGTCAGGTCATAACGCTCCCAAAAAAGCTCCACTGAGCATGACCTTTCAGACCTTCCCAAAATAATGAGACCTCATTAAATCTACTCGAGGCATAGTCAGGTCTATAATAGTTACAGGTTTATGTTTCATTTGAAAGCAAAATGGGCTTATCTCATTTGATCAAACAGGCCTTTGTTGCAGATGATATTTTGACATATTACAGATGTTTTTCCCACTGAACTTAGCTCCAGCTT
The DNA here is from genome assembly GCA_015106775.1 of Etroplus canarensis. NCBI lineage: Eukaryota > Metazoa > Chordata > Actinopteri > Cichliformes > Cichlidae > Etroplus > Etroplus canarensis. Next base: position 25,682 of record VUQH01088101.1, read on the forward strand.
TGTGGTTTTTCAGCCTGCCATCAAATACCGTCATTTCATTAAAGTGTGTAATATCCAAATTACACACAAGGTGTCTTGTTGTGCCAGTGCCCGATGCACTGGGTTTGAGCTTTACCGACACCAGTTTCACTCCCATCTCGGTGTAAAGAATATTGGTGTTAAACACAGTATGTGAGCATCATTTTTCAACCTGCGTGGTTACTGTTTTAAAGAGACACATTTTAACCCAAACCACAATAATTCTCAAGCCTAGGCCCACATTTTTATTGCCTGTATCTAACTAGTGGGTAAAAGTGAAACTATAAAAAAAAATTAAGAAATAAGTCAACTAGTGGAAGCCCAGCAAAAATTCGAAATACTCCTAATATGCTTGCATTTATATAGCACTTTTTTAGCTATACTGGCCACTTGAAGCACTTTAGACTGCAAGTCCCATACAATATTTTATTCAATATGCTACAAGGACTCTATCGACCTCACATCCATGTCCAATTTAGAATCACCAGTTGCCTTCTTGCTGTGAGGTAACAGCGCTAACCCATGGCTGACAAAGGTTTACTAACTGGCATACAGTATTGCCACTGCTTGAGGCATCAAGAACCTGACACAAAATGACACCTTGTCCATGCTGACTTATAGATGCTTTATTGATATTTTTGCAGTCATGGCGTTCTATGACACAACTGCAAAACACAACTGCTTATTATACTTTAACAAAAGTCAATGTTAAACGGTCTGTAAATGTAAAAGGTCCATTGTGTCTTGAAAATTACTGAGAGAATCACAATGTGGGTGAGACATTAAATATTGTTTCTGATTCGTGACTCTCTTATTTACAGTGTTCTTAACATTTAAGGGCTTTACTTTGTCCATATGCTACATTAAACATGTATGTGTGTGTGTGTGTGTTTGTGTGGGCATAGGAATATTGTCCTGGAAAAGGTTTTAGCGGTAGATTCCTAGATAGTCCAGAGTGGACACAGCAGGGGTCACATGCTTTAAGTGTTGTTTTTAACAGAGTGGAATTTATCCTGCTGTGTTACTTCCATCTCTCCCTACTTCTACCCCCAATCCCTTTTCCATGCAGGGAGCAGTGGACTGTAATCACTAAATTACTGTTTTCAGTCTCAGTTCGAGTCACCAAACTGCACAGCTCCCCCACCTCTCTCCCTCTTTGTCTCTCTTGCTCTCTCTTTCCCTCTGTCTTTCTCTCTTTGTCCTATTTCATTTACTGTCTCATGTCGTTCTCTTTCCAGCTCGACTTCATTATTTATTGTGAAGCCGTCTTACTGTAAGCTGCCTTTATGAGTGGAAGACTGTGCAAGAGAAAGAGAGGAAGACGGAGGCAGCCTGGGGATAGAGGGGGTGGGGAGGAGGGAGAGGATGGAAAGTTTGGAATATGAAATGAATTTGATTAATGCACTGCTGATGAAATGATGAAACACTGGGCTTTCGTAATGAGAGCACTGCCCGCTTTACCATTGCTCAGGCTCTGTATCTGTTTATCCATCCTGTCCTCACTTGCATCTTCTCTCTAAAATGGAGCACACTCCTCAGACAGTAAAACACTCAATTTTTCAAAATCTGAGGAAACCTCCTCAGGGAGAAATTGACGACATGAGCTGAGTATTTGTCACCCCAGCTGTTTTGTCTGAGAGTAAATATAATTCATTTAAAATTTGGACTGAGTTGCTGTGACATCAGAAGCGAGGCATCCTGTCCTCACAGAGGACCTCATGACAAATGAATCTGTGTGTCCTTGAGTCAAGCAGAGGTAAAAGACTATGCTACTTTCCCCCTGTCCTCTCCTTTTCTTGTAGCATGGGATGGAGGGAGGGCTGGAGAGAGGGGTGAGAAATGAAGAAGAGCAAAGAGAGCATGGGAGAAGAGGGGTTGTCATGGGAACAGACATGAAGAGCCCTGTGTGAGTGAAAAGGCTTGAGACAAAATGACAGCATAGTGAAGCGACTGAACTTGGGATAGGCAGGTATTTTAAAAGAAAGACAACATACACAATATGACAGCGGTGTAGAAATAACTCTCTTGTTTGTGATTCACTGTTAAAACAAATGCTGACTACAGTGCGAGCAGGATATCACAAATAAAAGGCTCCATTCCCTTGTAAGACCTTAAACTGTGTGCTTGTTTGCTTTTCTGTGAGGCAGGAAAAGATCTGATGCTCAGTTACTGCAGGTTGTGCACTGAGCTCCCTCACCATCCTCCAATTAGAACTCTGAGAAAGAGTCATTCTCTCCTCTGTTCTCTCTGCTTTTTCTCTTCAGCCCGTCCCCACCAGCCCCACCAGCACTTCCCCTACACCCGGTGGAACTTTGGGCATGTCTAAAATGGATGCCCCCAGCATGCAGGACGTCTATATCCTCTCTCCCGTCTCTGGACTCTATAGCACCAGGTCAGATACACACATGCAGATGCTTGATGATGGCCATTATATTGATTATTATGATGCAACAGTGATTATGACAGCATTGATGACAGATGTGCTCTCCCCAGGGAGGAGATGGGTCTCATGTCATGTGACGACATCAGCCGCTACAGCGTTAGCTCCCAGTCTGGCTCTAAAGGTTCAGAGGCAGTCAGCTACTACCTGGACCAGGACAGCGGTCAGTACTTCTCCTTGCTGGAAGGCGATGGACCTCCGGGACCTGACTATGACCGGGGCCGCAACACAGGGGTTCGTCGGCGGGACAAGACCCCTACCCATGGTAAGGTGGCCGGGCAGTTTAGATGGAGCAATAATGGCTCTGGGCCTGTGTTCGTGATGTAGAAAAGCATGCTTTCTCCCACAAGTTTTCTCACCTTTTCTTTTCAATGTGCTCTGAGAACTCCTCCTTATGTGTTTGTTCATCACTCGCTTCATGGCTTTGCTTCCTTGTGTCTTTTTCTTTCATACACATGTGCCAAAAACAAACAAAATCACACAACATAAGGTCAATCCAAACAAACTGTCTCCAGCTTCCTGTCTGCCCCACCACCTGTGTCCATCCTTGTTCCACACAGCTTCCAAAGCTTCCTGTAATGTACCCTCCCGAGAGTCTATCAAGTGACTGCTGTATGACATGGAAGATGAGGATCATGGAAAATGATTCACAAGCCTGCTTTTTTTATAACCCCTTCAGCAAGGCAATCTGAGAACACAGTGACTAAAGGAAGCTAACAACCTCCTCCTTTCAGAATGTTAAACATTACAATACATATGCGTAATTATCCTCATATGTTTAATATGTAGTTTTGAGCCCAGCAAAACACTTCTGCTATTTTTTGTCAGAATGCTGGCTCAACAAATATTGGTTTAAAAAGCAATAGTTTAAATGAAGTACATTTTTAGCTATAAATATCCTTTATAAAAATCTTAATAAGCATTTGGTAATTTTTTTAATATTTTCTAACAGGAATTTAAAATTACCCTACTGATGTAAAAGTTAGATAAGACTGTAACAATGTATACTTTGCCAGTGTCAGCAGAAGTTAACATGCTAAAAGATTATTTTAAGTGCTATCTTGGGTACCTTCACTGTGATAGAATTTGCTGGTACTTTCCACATCTCCAAAGGTAAAATGAGGGGATAACCAAAGTAAGTAGTTCTTGGACTCTGCCCATAAGAAGAGAAAACATACGTGATTTTAATTTGACTGATCCCCCCCCTTCAGAATCATCATCTGGTGCACCGCTGGGCTGCTGGTGTTCCAATGTTACTGCTATTTTAGAGTAGGGAGTCCTATTCTGTCACTTTACACAGTGCACTCTGTGATTTCACCATGGACCTCAAACGTGTGCTGAGGGAAAATATCAACTTCTGTTTCAAACTCACCCGAACTTTGTACTGAGGGAAGAGCTGATGCAACTCAGAGATCAAGTAGTAGTTTTTAGTGGAAGCGCACAAGATTTTCTCATGTTAGGAGCTCAACTGGGAAGTATACTTGTTGTTATTTGACATTCATGGGGATGTGCACTGTGAGTTATTCCTCCAGGGTAAGACTATAAACGCAGACTTCTCCCACCGCATCCTGGAATGGCTAACATAAACCACCAGAGCAGAGGTGCAAATATGTATTCCCCAACCCTAACCATCTAGCAAATGAAAATTTCAGTTTCAGTCATTGCTGGATGTTGAAAGAATTTTGAATTGCCAGGGGATCGCTAACCAGTCTCTTGGCCTGTGTTACTGGGGCTGAAATTTTTTTAATGTTATAGGTAATCTCAGAACTTTATGACTGCACCTTGTAGGACTCACCTTTTGAGGCCACGATTGTCTTTACAAACAGTGATTGCCAAGATGTTTTATTTAGGATAAATACAGCCCAAATGTGCCTTCTTTAGGCTGTGTTCAAACCTCCTTGTTCACTAATTTGGTCTTTCTATGCAAAGAACAGACTTGTTAGTGAACAGTAAACTGAGATTTTGGTTACTTACTAATCGTTATCATTGGCAGCTGTAGAGTGAGAGGTCTTTTTGGCTATATTAAAGCCGTGTATTGTATTATAGGACAAATAGAAGTAGCAATAGTAAAGTAGGCTACATGCCATGGACACAGCTTTCCTAGTTCCATGTGGATTTTTTACAGGACACATATAATAAGGTAACCATATAGTAAATATATGATGTTATTTCTGACACAGTGACTCACATGATATTGATGAAGAAAGAGTGCAATTAAACAACAACAAAATATGAATTCAGTCTTACAAAACGTTCTCACTTGGTGCTGCCTTGCAAGCTGTATAAGTCCCCTGAGAGTCTGCCTAACCCCCTACCTGCACACACCTTCGCTCTCACCTGTCCGCCCCTCCAACTGTGTCCCACACTGTTTCTCAGTCACTGTGTCCTGCACAATTCCCCACCCCAAGTCCTTCCCCCATAGAAGACTATCTGATTGATGATTGGTGCTTCCAGGTGACCTCAGACCTGTTTCCATGCCTCCCGAATATAACTGGATGGCCGAGGCCAAGGAACCCAGCATGGGCAAGAGAGGGAGCCGAGGTACACACACACAAACACATATACACAGCCCCTCACACACACGTAGTGCACACTGTTCAGACTGGTGCTTTGCTCCATACTCAGCTCAACACATTTCAGTTCATCTTCTGGTTATCCATGGTGGTGTGGTTGTGTGAAGATACATATCTACCAGGTATGTATCTGCCAGGGTGAAAAATAAACATAAATGCAAGGAGATTGCATTTATACAGCTTCTCTGGAAATGTGGATATTTCTATGTTACCAATTTTACCCAGCTTCACCTTTTTGCAGTGAGCCTTGATCTGTATTCAGCTGAGGTTTCACAACTCTGCCATTAGAGAGTCTATGAATAACATTAAAGCACAATACTAATGTTGGGGTCCTGCCTTTCTTCCATCTCTTTTTCTTTCTCTCTGTAAACTTTTTAGTTTTCTAATATTTAAGTATTTGGATAATAAGCAAATTAGGTAAGAAGCTTTTCTATGGAACTAAAGCGGTATAAAACTTTCTGTGACCAACAAGATTTAGCTGTTGTGGTGCCTCCAAAATCAACATAATCACTGCAAACAGATTAGATGTATGTCCCTGGCTGTGGATCCATATCAGATACAACAGTGCTGAAGCACTTTTATCCCTTTCTGTTGGGTTTTTTTTTTTATCTGTAAGGGTCTATTCAGCCTGGTCTGTTTCTCCTCTGCTCTGGGGTTCTCCCTCGAGTCCACAGTACTATCTCCCCCGCTCTGTGGTTTTCCTCTTTCTGTCATCCAATCTATTGATCCTGTCCATCGTCTAATGTCCATGTCCCTCCACTGCCTCTCTTCTCCACAGATTCAGACAACTCCCTCCTGCGATACCTTAGTGATGACAAGATCCTGGTGATTGAGGAAGAGCCTGAGGGTCCAGGCAGAGAGAGCCGGCGGGATTCCACCCGACGCTCTCGGCGTAAGAGCCGTAATCCCAGCAGCCCTAGCTTTCCCATCAGTCCCTCCATGCTGTCCTCCACCCTGCGACTAGACCAACCACCTGAAGCATTGCCTGTACGTACATATTCTTTGAAATTAGATTGTTGTTCTTTATATGCAGTACATATAAATTATATTTGTTCTTATTTGGGCACAAGCTCATTCGTGAAAAAAACTGTCCTGTGGTCCAACCCATCAAGAATGAAATTCATTTTGGAAATCTTGAACGTTATTTCTTCTGGTCCAAAGAAGAAGATGTAAATGAGCCGAAGAGGCAGGCAGTCCACACAATTCAAAAGCTAGAATCTGTGACAGTATGAGGGATATTAGTGCACACGGCATGGGTAGCATGCTCATCTTTGAATACTGCCAATATATACAAGTTTTGGACCAGCATATGTTACCATTGAGATGTCATTTGATATGATGACAATGCCAAACCACATTTGCACAAATTAAAACAGCATACGTCAAGAGTAAAAGACCCTTGATCCTTTCACAAATGTTTCTAAAGGCAGACCGCATAGTTAAGTGCTTGATTTTATACACCTATGGCAATGGGACCGAATGAAACACCTGAATTCAATGATGTGGCCCAATATTTTTGTCTGTATAGTGTATATTTATTTGCATTTTCCACACACATTTTTCAAAACTGGGCTGCACATGTCAGAAACAAACATTACCTTTTATGGTTTGTTTAACCACTACTGGCCATGGAACTTCAGTTTTGTTCAAAAATGACGATGTATCACATGCATCTATGCAAGTTTAAACAGTTACCAATAAATGTCTTATTTATTTTGTTTCAGTAACATGGTTTCAGATTGCAGTGCCCAGCAGTTTATGATGATTACTGATTCCCTTTAAACTAATGGTAGATACGTTTTTCAGTAATTCATTAGGAATTACTGATCTTAGAGCTGAGTGAGATTTGAGAAAACAAAACAAAACAAAAAGATTGAAATTACTTTCTCATCATCTTTAAAAAATGTAAAGCAAAAATACACAGAACAACAGCTGGAAATCAGTGTTCTTTAACTTTAATGCCTGTATGTTTATTGCCAGGTTAATGGCAGACATCACATACAGGTGAAAATTAATTATAAAGTACTGGATTGATTAGTTAATGCTATGAATAGTATGCAGTAAGCAACAAGAGGACCCAGAAACATAAAAAATTACACAATAGAGGCAGAAAACTAAACAAACAATGAAAAATAAAGAGCAATAATTAAAAATGCAAGTGAAAAGATTTCATGCATAACGCTTGATTGTAATAGTGTTCAGGCTTAACAGTAAATAACATTGATCAACATGTATAAATGCTTTATTAATAGCAAAATCAAATGCTTTTAACAAACTGTGTTCAGACAGCTGGATCTCTGAGAAGGGGCCTGTCCATGGTTGTGGGATAGGTCATGGTGTTCACACATTCACACATATTGTTGGTCGTGTATGTGTGTATACGTCAGGTAGAGGACACAAAGGAGAGCGAGAATGATAAGTGTTATTACATGGCTGCCAGCACCACAGATGATGAGAAGGACAGTGACACGGAGGTGCTCCCCTCTATAGCTCATAGGTTTTCTCCCACGTGCACATCAGTACACACATGCTCGAGCATTCACAGCCATACACAAAGCAAGCTAGCGTACAAGGAGGGCATTTGCATGCAGGGTAGCCATCTCACGACTCATCCTAACTCATCCTAATATCCCCATCTCCTCAGACACGCCTAAATCTAAATAGGAGTTTATTCTGAATAAACACACACAAACTCGCGCACATACATAGGAGCACATATCCCTGTGAGTAGGTGTATGACTCAGCATCAGCTAGACCAATTACAAGCGCGGCTGACCGACTGTGCTTAAAACGCTACGCACGCAGATGCACACACATACACGCTTAGCTCACACCAGCCCTCTCTAACCTTCTCAGCTGCATGTTTCTCATGATGGTGACTCATACCTGTTTGGTGGCACATGAAGTACACAATACTGCACTAACATGCATATGCTAACCTAAATGACCTGCGGGTTTCGGCTTTCTCATTTTCTCCAATTCTTTTTTAATAATGCAACATTTTTGTAAATGTCACCCAAACTTATGGGTGGACATTTTGAAGGTTTGTGATGTTTCCTGTCTTTGTCCGAGTCTTTTACACATTTTTCCTAACTGTATATCACATAGTCCACAGGACTATAAAATGTACCTTTCGGCTGCTCCCTTGTATTCTCCACCAAGGGGTTGCCACAGCGGATTAATCCGCACTGGTAATTTGGCAGAGATTTTACGCCGGATGCCCTTCCTGACGCAACCCTCC
>VUQH01088102.1:0-20985 GCA_015106775.1 Etroplus canarensis
ATAGCAGCAAGAGTGAAAGGGAAGGTTTACAAGACGGTAGTGAGACCTGCTATGATGTATGGTTTGGAGACGGTGGCACTGACAAAAAGACAGGAAGCAGAGCTGGAGGTGGCAGAACTGAAGATGTTGAGATTTTCCCTGGGAGTGACCAGGATGGACAGGATTAGGAATGAGTACATCAGAGGGACAGCTCATGTTGAGAAGTTTAGAGACAAAGTCAGAGAGGCAAGGCTGTGATGGTTTGGACATGTTCAGAGGAGGGATAGTGGATATATTGGACAAAGGATGTTGAAGATGGAGCTGCCAGGCAGGAGGAGAGGAGGAAGACCACAGAGAAGATTCATGGATGTAGTGAAGGAGGACATGCAGAGGGTTGGTGTGAGGGAAGAGGATGCAAGGGATAGGATGAGATGGAGGCAGATGATCCGCTGTGGCGACCCCTAACGGGAACAGCCGAAAGAAGAAGAAGAAGAAGTAGGCCAAGGCAAGGGATATAATCTGTGTTCTGGATCTGCCCAGGCCCTCCTTCTGCTACCAGGACTGTTTTAAATACTTAGACCAAGATCCTTTGCAATCAATGACTGCCTAAAGTCTAGAGCCCATGGACATCACCAAATGCTGTCTTTCCTGAGATGCTCTGCCAGGCCTTTACTTTAGTTGCTGCTTGTTTTTGGTTCTTTCTGACTTCAGTAACTGAAAAGCTGCTCTGGTGGGTCAGGAGACTGACTTGGTCATTGAAGAATTTTCCATTTCTTTGTCTTGAGAAACTCTTGGGTTGTGTAATGCAGTATGCTTTGGGTCATCTTACACTTTAACTGTGAGGCATCATCCCATCACTTTTGCAGCATTTGGCTGAATCTAAGCAGAGAGTATATCCCTGTACACTTTATAATTCATTCTGCTATTTCTGCCAGTAGTCACGTCATCAGTAAACACTAGTGACCTGGTTCCACTGGCAGCCATACATGCCCATACTATAACACTGCCTCCGCCATGTGTGACAGATGCTTCGGATCATGATCCTTTCCTACTCCATGTTCTCTTCCCATTATTCTGGTACAAGTTCATCTTGATTCCATCTTTCCAAAGAATTTTTCCCACAACTTTTAGATGTTTTGTGGTAAAATCTAATCCTGCATTCCTGTACTTAAGTGTAACCAGTGGTTTGCATTTCATTGTAAACCCTCTGTATTTGCATTCATGAAGACATCTCTTGATTGCAGACTCTGACAATGAATCGCCTACCTCCTCTTGAGTGTTTTTCACTTGGCTAAATGTTGTAAAGGGGTTTTTCTTAACCAAGAAAAAAATTCTGCAATCATAAATTTTAGTTGTTAGTTTAGTTCTGATGATGGCCTCCTTCACTTGCATCAGCATCTCTTTGGACATCATGTTGAGAGTTTCGGCAAACAGCTACCAAATGCAAACTCAACACTTAGAATCAACTCCAGACTCTTTATCTGCTTTTTTGTTGTCATGGAATAATGAGGGAACAGGCCTCACCTAGTCATGAAACTGCTTGTCAGTCAAGTGTCGAAATAATTTTGATAGTGATAACCTATGAATAAAATGACTGTCATTCCTAAACAGTTATTACAATCCTTTTGTCATACCCCTCAAATGAAAGCTGAAAGTTGGCACTTTGATTACATTTTGACTGTTTGATTTAAACTCAACTGTGGTGGTGTATAGAGGCAAAATTACAAAAAAAATATTGTCATTGTCCCAAAACCTATGGACCTAACTGTATTTCTTTGTCAGTACAGCTTTTGCTTATCACCACTCTCAGTCATAAACCAATAAAATCATCATCTGATAAAGATACGAGCAGTGCTTCTCTTTACGAGTTTCACAACTCACCACTGTCATCGTTTGACTTGAGTAATTGTGCTTCACCTCTTCAGGGCGTTAGAAGGTACTTAAAAGATTTGAGGATGTTTGGTTACATTTTGGTAGGTTGCAACCACAGACAGTATAAAATATAGACATAGCCATCACTGTTTTGTTGAGTCCCATTATGAAAAAGTTGAGAGTTTTCACCATCACTATTTTAGTGTTTTGACAGAAATCAGAATTTAAAATCATTTATTAATCCCAGGGGGTAAATTGCTTAAAAAGTGGATTTGATGAGTGAGGGGTAGCTCATGTAAATCACAAAAGACAAAGAGGTACCTCTCTGTTTTCAAGATTCAAACTTGCCTTTTTGAAAGAGCTTATGGTTAGACCCCTGAACTATGCCATAATTATGCTGCTGTAGGCTCAGGATGCTTGGGGACTTTCCCTCTTTTCACTCCCCATATTTTATATACCACAACTGCATGTCATTAACTTTTGTCCTCTCTTTCCTGTAGTTTTTGTTTTTTTTCCTGTTTGTGGTCAATGCTCTCGTTATGCTTTTTTTTCTCTTCTCTTCCCCTTCTACCCCAAACCAATTGCAGCAGATGGACGCCCCTCCCTGATCCTGGCTCTGCTGAAGGTCTTTTCCTGTTAAAAGAAATTTCTACCTTCCCAGCCTCGCCAAGTAGTTACTCATAATCAGACTCAGAATCAGAATACTTTATTAATCCCCAAGGGGGAAATTACTTGTGTTACAGGTACTCCGTTCAGTGTACATTCATTAGAGAATATATCAGGAGAAAAATGGGGAAACCCCAACTTTGCTGAAAGTGTAAGTCCAGTTCTTAATGGGAGGAGCTATACAGTATAAGATTCAGGAGTGACTAAGGTCATAAATCAGAATATGCATAATTATTACATAGTTATAATTGCAATTCTTTACATAGTAATGTATATAGATTGCATAGTTTATACCTAGTTATTATTGCAATTAATGTTGCAGTTTAATATTTATTATTTACGCAGAGGGTAGAGAATCATTATGTCTTTTTTTATAACTGAAGTGTTACAATCTAAGATTTACAATATAAAGTGCCTTGAAATTCTATGCAAATAAATTAAAATTGAATTTAAATAAATATGATCTGTAGTTAATGAGAAAAACTATGAATATTACCAGTTTTTCATGCTTAAATTTAATTTCAAAGGTTTAAATTTAATCATTTTTGCTTTCATTTTAATCCTTGTGCAGACACGCGTAGCAGCTCAGGCAAGTTGTAGTAGTATTTAGATGTATTTGACCACAACTGTGGGAGGAAACAGCGAAGAGTGTTGAATTTGCACTTCCAGCGGGTCACAGTTCGACTTTCATGCTTCTTTATTGTTACAGCAATGTGGGACAAGGTTGATACAATAATGACATTATGACTATATCCTGTTAAGAGGCTCATTTAAACTACTTCTCAAACTGAGTTCTGTGTTTTCAATACTGGTTTGGTCTTACAAGCCAGTTCAAGAAATGTCAGCAGAAGAAGTGTATTAGATTTGGCTTAAACCTAAGTAGCTTTACATAATATTCTACACTTTTAGTGTCCACCAAAAAATATTTATTTTGATGTTAATGGAGACATCCACACTACTAATTGGATCTAGATTAGTCCATTCACTGCTTTTCAGTCTGGGTCTGAGGTGATTTATAAAATTTACACTCCGCAGAGTCCCATTTAGTGTGTGTCTGAGGCACGATGCTTTAAAAAAATCTGCATCAGATCGTGTTTCTTTATACATTATTATCCCCATTAGCTATAACACAAAGCACAGCTAGTCTTCCTCAAGTCCACACTAAAAATTAAAACAAAACCATTTCAAAACAACATTAGCAGCACTAAAAATAAAAACAAAACAATACAAACAGTAAATTTACAGTCACAACTGCATTAAGATCCACAGGTCTAGCTTTTGTAACTTCTTGTCTTGTACAGGCTTTTACAAGGGATTTATGCTTCTGAGTTAAATCTACACCATAGGTACGTTGTAACAACAAGCTCTTCTGACACTCTGAGCTGTAACTTGACGTGCGCCGCTCTAAGAATGTATCTACGTGTCACATCATTTCCACTTAAACATTTACTGGTACTTCTTCTGCTGACATTTTTTAAAATTTAATCAACTCAAAGAGAGAAACTCCATGGTTGGCCTCTGTTTTGATAGCATACATACCACACACAAATATAAATGCTGGCAATGGTGTCGGACACATGCATACTGTAGGCTACACTGCAGGCTTGAAAAATACTTATTGGCTACTTCATTAGGTACATCTTCCTAGTACTGGGTTGGACCCCTCTTTGGCTTCAGAGCAGCCATAATTCTTCATGGCATAGATTCAACAAGGTGCTGGAAACATTCCTCAGAAATCTTAGTTCATATTGACATGACAGCATTGTGCAATTGCTGCAGATTTGTTGACTGCACATTCATGACACAAAACTCCTATTTCACTACATCCCAAAGGTGCTCTATTGGATGGGAATCTGGTGACAATGAAGGTCATCTGGTTACAGGGAACTCATTTTCATGTTCAAGAAACCAGTTTTAGATGATGATGCCCTCAGAAAATGGGTATACTGTAGACATGATCAGCAACAATACTCAGGTAGTCTGTGGTGTTTAAACGATGCTCAGTGGGTACTAAGGGGCCCAAGGTGTGCCAAGAACATATCCCCAATACCATTACACCACCAGCACCAGCTTGAATCAGTGATGCAACGCAGATTGGATCCATGCTTTCATGTTGTTTATGCTAAATTCTGATCCCACCATCTGAATGTCAATGTTTTCCCCAATCTTCTCTTGTCCAACTTTAGTGAGCCCAAGTGAATTGTAGCCTCAGTTTCCGTTAGCTGACAGGAGATGCATGCCGTATGAGGTTCTGCTGCCATAGCCTAGCTGCTTCAAGGAGGTTTGGCGTGCTATGCAGTCAGAGATTCACTTCTCCCTAACGAACAAGTGATGAGTGGTTATTTGAGTTACTGTTTCCTTCCTATCAGTTTGAAGCAGTTTGGGTATTCTCCTCTGACCTTTTGTGTTAGCAAGGCCTCTTCTCCCAGAGAACTGCTGCTCACTAGATATTTCTTTTTTATTTGAACCATTCTCTGTAAACCCTAGAAATGGTTGTGTGGGAAAATCCCAGTATATCAGCAGTTTCCAATATACTCAGACCAGGCTCCAACAACCAGGCACTTAAATCACCTTTCTTCCCAAGTCTGATGTGTTCATGTATAAATTCACTGAGTTGCTGCCATGCGATTGGCTAATTAGATATTTGCGTCAATGAGCAGTTGATCAGGTATCCCTAATAAAGTGGCTGGTGAGTGTGGATTAAATGCAGAAGTGTGATTTCAAATTTCAGTTTTGAGGATAGAAACCCAGTATGGACTAGTTTAACACAAGGGAAGTGTGGCATATATTTCAATGTAACAGCATGAATCACCTTTAATTTATCATTTTCAGAAAGCCAGTGATGATCATGGTTGGGATTGTTTGTTTGTGTAATAAACAGTTGCTATGGTTATCAAGTGCTGTAGCTCTGCTGTCAAATGTCTGCATATTTGTCCTTGACTAATTCTCTCAGCCCTACAAGTTAAAGAGCAGTACAGCTGGATTTACCTTCAACCTAACAAGTCAGGAGGAAAACAGAAGCAACATATGTATGTTGTTTTGCATTTAAATGTTTCAGCAGTACTTTCCCTGGCATCTTAACAAAGCATCTTGTGGTGTGTAAAGAATTTGAATAAGGTTCACTTCCTCAGCTGAAATTCCCCATGCAAACTGTAGTACAAACTGGCTGTGAGAAGTAAGGAGTGCAAAGGTCCCAATGCTGTGATACTAGTCATGTGACATGAGAATCAGCATTTAAAGGATTTCTTAAACACTGTTTGAAACTTACAGCAGCTGCAGTATATTCATTGGCTTTTTCCCACATGTCTAACTCAGCAGTATCTGGATCTTGATTTAGAAGAGCAATAGCTGGCAAATGGCTAGCTATATTTGGACCATTTTAATACTTAATTATATAATTATAAATGGAAACGGAAACTGGACATCTCAGTGCTGCAGGAAGGAGTTCACAGCCAGTTCATTTCCACCTGGCTGGACCTGTTTGTGGAATACTGCAAGTGGGGGAGGAACTGATGCTGGATTCTTCACCAAATAAATAATTTTGCTATTTCCAAAGTAAAAATTTCAGAAACACAGCAATGCGATAATTGTGGCTGTAGTTGTTGGAGCAGTATGCGACTTTTTATGAACACGATGTGTTAGTCATTATTGAAACTGAGGGTTCAGGAATATTTTTAATTGGCTTTTAAATTTTTTGTTTTAGGTGTTTTTGCTGCCACAATAAATAGCTACGCTTGGAGGGGATGACATTGGTTTTACAGGATCAGTCATTAACCTAAAGCTATGCAGGGATTTTCCTCCTTCTGGTGCACCTCAAAGAGGTTTTAGCCCCACAGGAAAAATCCCCTCCTCTTTCCAGTATTGTAATAAAACTATACACTTAGCTATGCAGTCTACCTTTACAAACATTTGTAAAAGAATTGGTAATTTTAAGGAGATTGCCAAATTTGAGCATGATACTGTAATCAGAATACTTTATTACTAGAATGGGGGAAATTGCTTGCATTACAGGCACTCCTTTCAGTATACATAAATATATATGACGATAGCAGTACTGTTAAGAAGATGTAATATATAAAAAACCCTATATTCGAGAGTTGAAAAGTATGTACACAGCATGGCAGTAGGTAAAAGTCCAGTTATTAAGGGGAGGAGCTGTAAGTGTAATAACCACAGGTAGGAGCATCTATAATCAGAAATCAGAACTCTCATAGTTGTTACAGAGTTATTATTGCAATTTGTTATTTACACAGTTGGATATACATGAATGAAATATAGAAATGAGTGAATGAGAATGTGGATATGAAAGTTGATGTGAATAAATATAATAATATAGTATATGAAATAAATAAAGTGAATATAAATTTGGGGGAACAGAAAATGAAGTTAAAATATAACTGGGACAATAGGATGCCACTGTTGAATTTTTTCCCTCTTAGATTTTCCACCATCAGCTGCAAATGATATTACTGCAAAGTGGAAGCATTTAGAAACCACAGCAACTCAGACATGAAATGGCAGACTATGTAAAGTTACAGAGTGGGGGTTGCTGTGTGCTGAGGCGCATAGTAAAACGTACTGCTGACTCACTAACTGCAGGAGTTTCAAACCTCCTCTGGCATCAACATCAGTGCAAAAGCTGTGCTACAGAAACTTCATGGGTTTCCATGGCCAAGCAGAAGCCCTCTACTTGAATTACATCTTACCTTGAGTCACCTGGCTAAAAAGTTCCCAGTAAATTGGTGTCACTTCCTGTAAAGAGAATTACTGTATATAACAGGTTACTTTTTACCTGGAAAAAAGGTGCCAAGAAATTCTGTATTTTTGTGTAAAAATAAAATGACCATATAGTACAGGACTTTTAAAGGTTTAAGTCGTCAAATGTCGCAAAACTGTCTGCATCATTTGCAGTCAAAAAACAGCTTCCCTGTAATTTTACAGTGTGTTGCTGTGGAAAAAGGATGTCAGTTACTGTAATTATTTTGGACCCTCGATGCACTTCAACAAACTTTGTAAGATGACAGCATGAGAAGTTGCTCTAAACTTTAACGGTAGAAATTCCAGCAGTTTGTTATAGTGTCATTTGTGTCGGCTTGAAATAGATCCCACTACAGACACAGTTCAGCTGAGAGTTTGAAGCTCGGCAGCAGTCTAGACGGCGAGTAGTCTGGAGACTGAAATCTCTATGGATAAAATAACAGGTTCGCTCATCACATCACACACCACATGACCCCTTAACTCTCATTATCCTGAGGGTTTGTCTGCATGTGTGTGTGTGTTGGAGAGGGGGGCTGAACACACAACTCCATTCGTAGTCTTCACACTTGGGCAGTTTCTGTCAAAGTGTAGTCTTTAGCAGCACTATAAGTCACCTCTGGCTGTAGTAGTGATGGTCACACAGGACTTCACATACTGCCAGAGGGCAGAGTGGTAAGTTGTGTTTATAGGCCATGATACTGAGGCGGATAAACATGATGACATTTCATTTTTTCTCTCTCTTTCTCTTCTCTTCCCACAGTTTGGACCAATGTGGAGCCTCGCTCGGTGCCAGTGTTCCCTTGGCATTCGCTCGTCCCTTTCCTGGAGCCCAGCCAATCAGGAGCGGCTGCCCAGCCTGTTGATGGCCAACAGCTTGTCAATCAGAGCCAAGGTAGAAAGTGACCCTGCTCCTTTTTTGTGCATATGACATCATGAGTTTTTATGCAGGAGGAGGACACAGAAGACTGGCTTGTGCCCTAATGACTGTTTTATAAACAGTTTTCCCACAATAAAATATTCATAACAGGAAATGGCATGCAGGGATATGTTCTCAAATAACCGCTGCCAAAACAGTCAAGTACAAATCAACAGCCAAGTCAGTGTTTCCCAAAACAGTTGCGACAGGATTACAAATCACCACAGTTGGTGTTCACACCATTATTATTCTAGTAACATTGTTGATAACACTATTTATTGACTGAAGTGCTGAAATGTATTCATAGACTAATTTGAGCAGGTGGGGATAGTCAGTAAGCTAGAAGCTAATTTGAAAACAGAATTTTTTTGTATAGGGCCTCATAGGACCTTATTTTAGGCCTTTAAATCACATTTTTAAGACCTGTAGACTGTTCAGAGAGGATCTGATTCTGACTCTGTATTTCAAACCTTCTGTTAAAGCAGCTTTGCAAGATTTATGCTTCAAAAACAATCGTTATTTCTCTTATACTTGGCCTTAGTGCACCCCTGCAGTCCGACCAATACCTGAAAAAAGATGTTTTAGCTCCTCCCCTTTTAAGCCAGTTTTTATCTGATTGGCTTTCCCTCACAAACAGAAAGTTTGAACAGCGTGTGCTCACGGGGTTTATTTATATATTTGTTCAAAAAAATCATTATTTTAAACTTTATTTAACTTGAACATCTACCACTGTGCGTGTGTACACATACACTAGTTCTCTATCTATCTGTCTATCTATCTATCTATCTATCTATCTACATTAGGGCTGTCAAATGATTTAAATTTTTAATCAGATTAATCACAGGACCACTGTGGATTAATTTAGATGAATCACTATTAATAGCCATTCAGTATTGTGTGGCCGTTCATTAAACTACTTAATATGTATTTAAACTAAAGAACAGGTATGGTGTCCAGTTTGGAAAACATTAAAAAAAATTTAATAAGACATATCATTTGTCAGAGGTAGACTTACTGGGGCCCCAATGTTGCGTGAGGGTGATTTGGCGTAGGCTGGGTGTCACAGTCACCAAAATACTTGCAGAGGACTCCCTGACTAATGTATGCTTTGCGTTGATATGCTACTTTAAGATGGTAAGTGCTTCGGTGAAATGAAAACTCCTTTCTCAAGAGTGTGTAAATTACTTTATGTTTGTTGACTGTTCCATCTTGGGATTTTTTGTATTCAGAGTTCCCATCGAGAGGGCCAATATGATCCATCTTGATCGAGTTGATTCTCCCGCCAAATAGCATTGGGGCACCAATCCCCGCCATTGAGTGAAATTGTGGGATCTTGAGTCATTGTGCACAGAGCACAGTGTGCATTAAAATCTTTAATCAAATTAATCGTGCAAATAAATTAATCTGGATTAATACATTGTGTGTGTGTACATATGTTGATTTCTTGCCAACTTGCTGCTTAATGATGTATAAGCAGCCATGTCATTTTCAGCCTAACATATTTTTCAAAGGATTCTGTGCAGTTGTGAAAAACTATGTACATCCTATAACTCAATAGCTTATAGAACCAGTTTTAGCACCAATAACTTGAAGTGATCGCTTTCTGTATGACTTCATCAGTCTGTTACATTGTTGTGGGGGAATTTTGGTCCTCTTTTTTTTACAGTGTTGCTTCAGTTCATTTTTTTATGCCCAACTCTCTTAAAGTCCCACTTTCTGTCAGGTATAGGACTATATTTTGACTGGGTTGTTGCAACACTTTGAATCTTTTCCGTTTCAGCCATTCTGTTGTGGATTTCCTGTTGTGCTTGGTAACGCTGTCCTGTTGCACGACCAATTTCAGCCAAGCTTCGGCTGTCGCACAGATAGCCTCACATTTGACTCTAGAATGCTTTGGTTTACAGAGGAGTTCAAAGTGTGAAGTGTCCAGGTCCTGTGGCTGCAAAAAAAAGCTCAAATATCACCCCTCCCCCACCATTTGAAGTCCAGTTGGTCTGAGGTGCTTATGTTGATATGCTGTGTTTGGTGTTTGCCAAATACGACACTGTGGGTCATGGCCAAACATCTCCGTTTTGGTCTCATGTGTCAAAAGGACATTGTTCTTCTATCAAAACCCTACCAAAATTTCTGTTTTTACGGCAGTGGTCACACTGGCTGATGATCAGTTAATCAAGTTCTTTTGATTGGCAGCACCCGACTGCTGCTTACCCTCTTAAATCCTTTGGAAGCAGTAAGAATGTACTTAGTTTTTCACAGGACTGTATAAACAATGTATGTGGCCACTAAGACAGCACCCACTGGTTTGTGGTTTACCCTTTTGAAACATTGAGTTTGGCATTTGGTTTCCTGAAGCCAGGTATGACCAAATATAGATGACAAGGTAGAGCTGATTGACTAATACCTCAGCTAGCTAGTTAGTTTGGTTTGCAAAGTATTGCAGTATAGATTTGCCAGTCATAGAATAATCTCAACCTAAAGCATACTCTACATTTCTAGTTGATTTTACTCAAAATAAGACCGTAAGGTAGGAAATGAATATTGTGTCGCTTTAATTAAGAATTTATATTAGCAGAGGAGCTGATAAATTAATCTGTAAAGTGTTACTGAGGTCATTTTCGCATACACTTCTATACCATCATACCTTTTTTTTGCTCCCTGCTGGTCATTAGAAAGAAAGCAGATTTTAGATACTATGGGCTTCACTTTTCAGTCCTTATAAGATAAGCTTGATTTTGTCAGATTTACTCACCACGAATGCTGTTACAGCACTTTTCCATCTGAATGAATGCTACAGAGACTGATAGCTCAGTAAGTAATAACCTCTTTGAACCCACCAACTTTGTTAACAGAATAAATACAAGAAAAGCTGCTGGCTTGTAACAACTGAATTTAATGACAATCTACTTAAGTAATATGCAGATTTAGTCATTAAACCTTTGAGAACACTTTCTTTATGTTTGCCTCCATCTTACATGAAGTATTTTTGTTACTACAGCAATAGATTATAACATAGATTGAGTCAGAGCTTGTCACACCTCCCACAGACAGTTGGCCATCAACGAGCTACATGCAGAGTAGCCCCGTGTGTACACATACGGCACTGTTACTTTCATAAAGCTTCTGCACTAGCTCACACATACATGGCTTTTATTATTAATTTTTTTCAGGGCCTCGCTGTGCTGTGGCTCTGGTGAGTGATGGGCGGACAGGCCCTCCAGACCTGGAGAGAGGCTCACCGTCATGCCCTCCCCCGACCAATGACAATCCTCCTACAGACAGGAGCAGGGCGGACAGCGAGACGGAGAGCGACACAGATGACCCGTAAGTAAAAAGTGTGTTTTTAATTTTAAGCAAAGCGTATTGTCTTGAGTTTTAAAATGCCTTCTACATGGGTTGGCTTTGGGTAAGGAGGTAGAGCTGGTGATCTATCAGTGGGAAGGTCAGTGGCTCAAAGTGTTTTTGTAAGATACCAAACCAAAAATTGCCCCAAATGCACTCATTAGAGTGTGAGTTAGTGTGTGTGACATTACAGCTAATGATGAAACAGTTATGCTATTACTTGCACTTCAGACATTTTAGATAGAAGAAATAGAACAAAATGCACTCACTGGCCACTTCATTAGATACATAGCTAGTACCAGGTTGAACCTCCTTTTGTCTTCATAACTTCCATAATTCTTCATGGCATAGACTCAAAAAGTTGGTGGAAACGTTTCTCAGAGATTTTGGTCCATACGGACATGGTAGCATCACACAGTTGCTGCAAAATTGTCAGCTGCACATCCATGATGTGAATCTCCAATTCCACCGCATCCCAAAGGTGCTCTATTGGATTGATATCTGTTTACTTTTGAGACCATCTGAGTACAGTGAACTCACTGTTATGTCCAAGAAACCAATTTGAGATGATTTTAACTTTGTGATATGAAGCGTTAACCTGTTGAAGCAGCCATCAAAAGATGGGTAAACTGTGGTCATAAAGGGATGAACATGGTCAGCCACAAAACTCAGGTAGGCTATAGTGTTTAAATGATGTTCAGTTGGTGAATTTTAGCTTTAGCTTCTTGTTCTTAGCTGGCAGAAGTGAAACTCTGTGTGGTCTTCTGCTGCTATAGCCCATCTGTTTCAAAGTTTGACATATTTTTTGTTCAGGGATGCTCTGCTGCATACCTTGGTTGTAACGAGTACTTATTTGACTTCTCTGACTTATTTGACTTGCTGTTGCTCAAAGAAGTCTGGCCATTCTCCTCTGACCTCTGGTATCAACTAGACATTTTTACCCAGATACCTGCCTCTCACTGAATATTTTCTGTTTTTCTGACCATTCTGTTTAAACTCTAGAGATGGTTGTGTGGGAAAATTCCAGTAGATCAGCATTTTCTGAAATAATCAGACCAGACCTTCTGGCACCAAGAACCATGCCATGTTCAAAGTCCCTTAAATCATCTTTCTTCTCTATTCTGATGCTTGGTTTGAATTTTAGCAGATCATCTTAACCATGTCTACATGGCTGATTAGATATTTGCATTAGCAAGCAGTTGAACATGTGCACCAAATAATGTGGCCAGTGTTTTCTTTCACTCTTCTGGACCAGTCAGCTGACTTCAGTTCATGTAGAGAGAAGGAAAATAATTGAGCGGTCTACAATGTTTGAATAGTAAAGATATAAGCATTGCTTTGATTTTCATTGCACTGTAAATTGCAAAGAAGGACAGAAGCAACTATCCAGTGCTGCTAAAATGACATCAACTTTCTTTTTTGTTTTTTTCTTTTTTTCCTATTTGTATTATGCTTTATGCCTGTGAAGCACTTTGAACCTTTGTGTGTGATATTAGGTTACCAAGTGGTGTGGCAAGGCATACTCCTGTACCTTGTTTGATATCAATCAAACAAGGTGCCTGCAGAAAAAGTGATGAATGAAATTTCCATTCACTTAATGTCCTGATTGACACATAAAAGGTCCTGAATAACAGTGTTAAGAATAACATTTGTGAGAAGGTAAAAAAAATAATTTTCTTGGGTGGATAAAACCACACAAAACTGGTCTGGGGATGTTAAGACCTTCAGCCCAGGTGTGCCATTTATTGGGAGGAGTTAACTAAAGTTAACATGGTGCCAAGGGATTTAAAGAGGCACTTAGAAATCAAACATCTCTTCATAGAGAAACCCTGCAAACTGTAGAAGAGCACAGGATCTGAACCAGAGGAAGCCAGAATGCTTGCTTGATTGTGTGAAAGTGTCTGTTAGTACAGCTCACTGTAAAGCAAAAAAGTTGGTGTCATGCTCAAAAGCGAAGTCATCTGACATTACAACCAAAATTGTCATTCTAAATGGCATCATGGGTTTTTTTATGCAGATATTCTACAGGTGCGCCTTGAAATGTTGACTTGCTCTTTGGAAGAAAAGTTAGAAAACCGCTGGCCTTTACAAATAAAACTGACTTGGCTCTTTGCATTCATCTGTGAAGACAGCACGCGAACACAAAGCGAGTAGCTAAGTGAATGCTGACCCCAGACAAGCAGCAAAAGCTCGATTATCAATAGGTAACAAAAGCCGAAATGGGCAGTCAGGCTTTTAGCATTGGGGCTTCCATTCTAGCAGAATTTTTGTGGCTTTAACATTTTCTGTAAGTTGCTCTTTGAGCCATTTGCTGTCGGTTTTCTGTTGAAACTTAAACACTAAAAGAAAGATCTTGAATGTGTGTCTTCAATATAAGGACTGTAACCTAAGGTGTATATTGTTAACAGATAAATATGAGATAATCCATTTTAGGTCATGCAGAGTAACACAAAATGATAAAAGTGGTAGAATGACTTTCTGCAGGACTTTCTGCATTTTTTGCACTGTCTTTGTGGATCTAGAGAGAGCATATGATAGGGTGCCAAGAGAGAAACTCTGATACTGAATGAAGAAGTCAAGAGTGGCAGAAAAGTTATCATGGTCTTGAGTTTTTTGTTGTTTGGTTTTGTATGTTTTTGAGGTCTTATGCTTTTGAGTTTCTGAGTTCTTTGGGGGTTTTGATAGTCTTAGGTTTTTTGTTCTGATTTGCATCTTTGTTTATATTTATTCTCTAGTGAGCCATGCTTATGTTAGTTATTTATTTCTTTAGGTAGATGAATTTAAATACCTGAAGTCAACCATCCAAAGCAACAGACAGAGCACAAGAGAGCTGAAGAAGAGAGTGCAAGCAGGGTGGAGTGGGTGGAGACAAGTGTCAGAGGTGGTTTGTGGCAGAAGGATAGCAGCAAGAGTTGTAAGGGAAGGTTTACAAGACAGTAGATGAGACCTGCTATGATGAATGGGTTGGAGATGGTGGCACTGACAAAAAGGCAGTAGGCAAAACTGGGGGTGACAGAGTTGAAGATACTGTGAGATTTTTGCTGGGAGTGACCAGGATGGACTGAATTAGAAATGAGTACATCAAAGGGACAGCTCAGGTTGAGTGGTTTGGAGATAAATGGAGTGACAGAAGAGCATGCAAGGGATAGGGTGAAATGGATACCCAAAGGGAACATCTGAAAAAATAAGAAGCAGAATACTTTTTTAACCCTGTGAGATCTCATCAATAATAACACTAATCCTATGTTTTTCCAAAACTTAGGATTAGGATTGGAGTTTACATTGTTTTTGAGTTCCAGCTCTAACACCGATGACTACTGATGGCAAAAGGACTTGAGAAAAAGTGGAAAACAACCAATAAAGAAAACATTTAATTTAAATTCAAGTTTAGCGTGAAGTGAAGTGTACCTGGTCTACCAGCCAGGCAGAAGCAACAGCCAGACAACTGCTGAACCAGTTTAGTTCTTGTTTACATGCAGTTGCAGTCATTTATATCTGTCTGCTGCTCACATATGAACTCAGTGACTTACTGAAGCGAGATACCAGTCAGTCTGGAAATCTGTTCTTCTGCTTATCAGTTGGTCCTTGCTTGTCCCCTCACTCACTGCCTGGGACATTTTATTCTAAAGTTTTCATTTATTTCTGGAACTTAAATACAGATAAACAACAAAGTGTTGTTAACCGGGGACCTTCTGTCCCTTTGTGCTCCATTTAAATGGTGTCAACTCATTTTGAGCAAACACTTCATACAGTGTTTGTTTCCTTTCTGCAACTCTCGGTATGACTCATTTGAAAGCAGGTTGTAACTGTGGATTATATTTGATGCTGTTTGTTGGTGTAGTTTGAATCACTGGCTTTAAAACTCTCAAGGACGCTACACTCGGAACAGGTGCATTGAATTCCACCTTTGCCAGCAGAATTCAAAAGAAACAAACAACTTTTCTATCAGCTGCATCACTGAGTGTGTCTGGCAGGAGTTGTATAGTCTGTGCTTGTTCATTCCTCTCAGTCTCAGGCTGCGTCTTTGCATCTGGCGGGGTTATTGCTCTTTCAGAGTGACTCAGACGTGCTGCACGGCTGTCTGGCTGGTAGTGCGGTTATGAATGTTTCAGGGTCACTAGACTTACAAAGACTGTTGTCGCCAAAAGAAATAGATCAGCAATATCTTAACGTTACAGTGGTTACACCTGTTATCGCCTACATCTCAATGGAGAGAACAGCAGCATTAATAAAAACAAAGCTCACACATTTAGCAGGATTTGGTTGTTAGCTCTGTTGCCCTGTTTTTATGTTATTTGTTATCAGCTCCTTGTCTAATCACCCCATTCCCAGTATCTTGATGTCTTTTTCTGTTTTTGTTCACTGCCATGCAAAAGTGAAACATCCCTCTACATGGGCACATTCACACACACACACATCTATAAACACATCTGACTTAACCCAAATTCCTTCTAGAATCAATATTCTCCACACTAGAGTTATTCCACAAACAAACACCAAGCCCCTGTCTGAATGAGTCTAGGAAAACCAGATCTTTTACATGAGAACACTGCATGTAGAGAATCACCATTCAAATCCGATAAAAACTGGTTTGAAAGTCAAAAAACTCCAGCATTGTTTCTGTGAAATCTGTTTGTTTGAGGCTAAACATGATCATAACAATGAGAATGGATGCATTTAACTGTTCTTTAACCCTCAAGTGACCCAGCTATTTCAGCAAATATGACCTCCTTATGTTTTGTACAGGAATACTTGCTCGATATGGGATGAGATTGTTGATACAGAATACAGGAATGCTGTTCCCTTTAGCTATGACAGACGTTCTAAAATCGACTTCTTCTTTCAGCTGCTCACTGTAGGGGTAGCCACAGTTGATCATCTGCCTTCATCTCACCCCATCCCTTGCATCCTCTTCCATCACATGAACCCTCTGTGTGTGTTCTTTTGCTATATCCATGAACCTTCTCTGTGGTCTTCCTCTTTTTTTTCTTCCTGACAGCTCCATTGTCAACATCCCTTGTCTAAAATATTCACTGTCCCTTCTCTACATGTCCCTTGCCTCTCTTACAGTTTCCAAACTGCTCAGCCTGAGCTGTCCCTCTTAAATACTCATTTCTAATTCTGTCCATCCCAGTCACTCTCACAAAAAAGTCTGCCACCTCCAGCTCTGCCTCCTGCCTTTTTGTCAGTGCCACCATCTCCAGACCATACATCATAGCAGGTCATCATTTTGTAAACCTTCCCTTTTACTCTTGCTGCTATCCTTCTGTCACAAAGCACCCCTGACACTCATCTCCACCTACTCCATCCTGCCTGCAGTCTCTTCGAAAATGTTCTGTTTTGAATCATTTTTCAACACAAAACTCCCACAAACAAAATTAGATTTATTTACAGTCTTTCTCTGTTGCTTCTTATAAAACACGTTTTCTTTGTTTAAATAATACTAGAAGGGAAACGCACACTTTTGAATTGTAGGGTGTGTTTGAATGAATTTTGTAATACAATGTGCTTGTACCGTTTTGATGCATCTTGCTAGTACTGGGTTGGACTCCCTTTTGTCTTCAGAACTGCCGAGATTCAACAAGGTGCTGGAAAGATTTCTCAGAGAATTTCACTCCATATTGACATGATGGCATCGTGCAATTGCTGCAAATTTGTCAGCTGCACATCTATGGGGAGATCTCCTGTTCCACCACATCCCAAAAGTTGCTCTTTTAGACTGAGATCTATTGACTTTTGAGGCCATTTACAGTGAACTCACTGTCATATTTAAGATGTCTGAGACAATTTGAGCTTTGTGACATGCTGCTAGAAGCAGCCATCAGAAGATGGGTACACTGTCATAAAAGGATGAATGTAGTCCACAACAGGTTAGCTATGGAGTTTTAGTATTGATCAGTTGGTACTAAGGGGCCCAAAGTTTGCCAAGAAAATACGCCATCACCAGCATCCTGACCCTTTGATACAAGGCAGGATGGATCCATGTTTTCATGTTGTTCATGCCAAAGTCTGACCCTATCATCCATTTCCAATCTTCTATTGTCCAATTTTGGTGACCCTGTGGGAATTGTAGCGTCAGTTTCCTGTTCTTAGCTAACAAGAGTAGCATCCGGTGTAGTCTTCTGCTGTTGTAATCCATCTTCTTCAAGATTCAGTGTGCAGAAGAGATGCTCTTCTGCACAATTTGGTTGTAACAAGTGGTTATTTGAGTTACTGTTGCATTCCTATCAGCTTCAAGCAGTCTGACTATTCTCTGACCTCTGGCATCAACAAAGCCTTTTTGCTTAGAGAACTGTCTCTCACTCTATATTTTTTGTTTTTGGACCATTCTCTGTAAACTCTACACACTAATATCCATTCAGAACATCACTTAATATATATAGTCAAGAAATAAATGGGTTTCAGTTTATAGTCAATATCCAGTTTGAGTCTTTGCAGAACCAGTTTCACTTCCTTAACTTTGTTATTCCTATATCTCTGCTTTACCCTGTCCAAAGTCTTTGACTCATTATTATGGTTTTTAAAACAAAAAAACATTTTTCCTTGTTTCCCAGGGCTTAATCACTATCTACATGGACACTGTAAATATTACTCTTTTGCCTTTGCCTGCTTTTGTCTATTTAATCATTGTGTTGTGCGTGTTTGGTTTTTTTGCTAAAAATTTACAGTGGAAAAGAAAAGGAGAAGGAAAAAAGCACCATATTCATGCAGTCACAGCTTGACACAGAGTTCACTCTCTAACAGCCGGTTCAGACTTTCTGTCTGCCTGCTCACAAAAGCTTTTCTTCTAAACATTTTTTATTATTACTTCCTTTTATCTGACACCCAGTGTAGCAACAAGATTTCCTACATTTCCTGTTGCTCTTCCGAGAAAGTCTGCCAGTCAACAACATCACCATTGTCCTACTGCAGACACCCTCAGAAAATATTTTCTAATTGGCATAGCTGTTATGTTCACATATTAATCAGTTTTCTTGACATTTTAACCTTAAAAAAATCATTAACAGGTTACATAACATATTTTATCCACGTACATTTCTCCTTTGTTGCTAGTATTGTCTTGATTCATGTGTGATTATTTCTGGTTTTGAAATTTAACATAACTACAAGTGTAATTCTCTAATTAACAGACAGAAGATTTTGATTTTTCATGTCATGTGAAGAGTAGCTTAGTGTTCATTTTGTTTAATTTCAAAGTTTCTGTTTTTCTGTCACTGCATTAGTAATAATAATTTAGGAATGTAATGTAAAGGAACCATTATTGTTTCTTTACTCTTAGTATTTTACATGGCGTTTTCGTGCAGGCATTTCGTTGTAGGTTTCATGTAATTTTTTCTACAGTCAGGCTCCTCAGTAAAAGTTTTTATGACTGCTGGGCATGTACACTATGAGCTATTCAGCTCATTAATACTTTCCCTCCACCATAACAAGACCCATGCAGCATCTGCTGATCCAATATAGTCTTCTTCACGCTCTTAAACAACTATGCTGTGAAAACAAAGAAACAAAAGCTAAATACACTCAATGTAGCTGCTACCTAAACTCAAATATTAGTTAAGCATTTATGCAATAGTTGTGTAGGGTTGTTCATGATATCAAGTTTATTGTTATTATTTTTAAATCTGATCAAGGACCAAGGATATTTTTATTATCCCTTCGGGGCAATTTGTCGTACAGTGAGCAGAAAGCAGAGAAAACATCAAGTAAGCAAGCAAACAAACAAACAAATAAATGATAAACATGACCTAAAAATCACAATATGATTTAAAATGCCATTATGTCTGATTCAGCAATACTTTTTTGTGTGTGTCATTACTATTAAACTGCTATTACTATTACACTTGCTGGCCTTATATTAGGTACACCCATGCCACATTCAAAGCCACTTAAATAACCTTTCTTCCCCGTTCTGATGCTCTTATTAGAACTTCAGCAGGTTATCTAGATCATGTCTGCATGCTTAAATGAATTGAGTTGCTACCATGTGATTGGCACCAATGAGCAGTTGAACAGGTGTACCTAACAAAGTGAGTGTATAAGCAGTTCAAATATTTGAAAGAATATAATAAAACATGTGTACAAACTGTTTTACTACTCTTTTTAACTGCTTTAAGACCAAAAGTTAGCTGAGCCTGTGATAGAATTTTATTTTTGTTGTTTGTGTCTTCCTGTGGTAGCAGATAATGCTTCCAGTATGACTCTAGTTACTGTATTGACTTCACAATGACTCACCATGCAATCACTGGCATACTCATGTAGTTTATTCTATATGAGAATAAATGTAAAACAAAGTTCCCATGTGACCCCTCAGAATCAGCAGTTGTTTTTTTGTTTATTTGTTCTTTTTTGTACAATAACTTCAGTGTCTTTAATGAAGCCATGCAAAATTTTACCTTCATACTATGAAAATTTTCTGAGATACAGGTCCTCAAGAAGTGGGTCAAGATTTGGAGACTTTTTTCACAGCATTTCTGATCCCTCATAACTTAAGCAGAGGAGATATCTTCATGGCTGAAAAATATGTTTAAGCTCTGTTAGAAACTGCAACCAAATCAATTTTACACCCACTCCAAGTGTGAAGCCAAATTCAGATTTTTGTTCACCTTGATTTTTCTATAACAGACATTGAACATCAATATTATGAGATCTGTCATTATTAATATAAACTGCAGTAATATTGAAATAATACTAAAAGAATGTATACAAATGGTTTTACTCTGTCCCTAACTTCTATAAGACAGCAGCATCTTAAACTAAACCCAGTTTGTGTTTGGTTGGTTTTTCCCAGAACCCATTCAATGACTTGGGGGAAATGCAGTTTCGTAGTAGAAAAAGCCATTTCAGTGAAATTCTCTGAATTCATTTTCGGCAGTTAGAAGGCTTAGTGATAACGATGGCTGCCATGAGGTGCACAGAGCCCAAAAGAAACTAAAAGACAATATCAGTCACAGTCTGATCACCCTGCCGCCCTCTGGCAAAGAATGCAACAGCATTTACTGCTGAACCACAACACTTTGAAGTTTATTTCCTCGGTCTGTGAGAAACTGGCTCACCACCACACTGCACCACAGATAACAGCTTCATTTTTATAACTTAATCATTTACTCGTTAGTTTACTGGACTGCGCAAAAGTCTTAAGCCACCCCTCATTTCTTTATATTTGGCTAGAAAAATGGCAAATAGGTGCAACAGTTTATTGAAACGTGCAAACATAAATATAGTACATGGAAATACAGTACATAAGGCAAACGCAGAGTTTGTACAATAATTCTAGTGAGCTTGAAAGTCAATATTTGGTATGAGCACCTTTATTCTTCAACATAGCCTGAACTCTTAGGCAAGATTTCTTGTAAT
Organism: Etroplus canarensis; assembly: GCA_015106775.1. NCBI lineage: Eukaryota > Metazoa > Chordata > Actinopteri > Cichliformes > Cichlidae > Etroplus > Etroplus canarensis. The sequence continues at coordinate 20,885 of VUQH01088102.1, forward strand.
TTCTTGAAGTAATCAAGAACTTCTTTGAATGCTGGCTGCCTTATGTTCGGTTTTCTGTCAAGATGATTTTAAGGTCCAGTCTGTTGCCACTGATTTTTGTA
>VUQH01088106.1:11668-25402 GCA_015106775.1 Etroplus canarensis
ATTTCTTCCAATGAAGAAACTGCATTATTAACTTTGGCATCATACAGAAAAAGTGCTGAACAACTCAAAGAAAATTTTCTCTTGTCCTGAAATGTGCATAACCATTTTCCACCCAATAAAGCTAACACAGCCTTTTGCAGTACATCATTAAAATGTAATCCCCTTAGATTTTGGTATCAGTAAGTAAATTTACTAAAAATCACACAATTTATTCCTCATGAGCTTTAATGTATAACTTTGATTTGTAATGAAAATGCAGGTTAGAGATCACAGATCCAGGTTGTTCTTAATTTTTAAAATGATCTGAAATTAATTTTTACATTTCAGCAACTGTACAGATATACGAGCATCATTTTTTGCCAGGAATGAGGATTACACTAACTTAAATCTCAGTCCTGCTTTCAAACAAAATACTTACTCTGACAACCACACAAACAGGCACACACACCTACACACATAAACTATATATATTCTCCCACTTCACTGCAAATCCAGGGCCAATTATGCACTTCATGATCTGTGGTCAAAGGCGCATCTCAGACAATCACCCTAATGAGTTGGGCCTCCTCCAAATACAGAAAGCTCCTTCACTTGGGGTGCCCACTTTTGTGTATGTGTGTGTGTGTGTGTGTGTGTGTGTGTGTGTGTGTGTGTAAGACAGGTAGGGAGGGAAGAGTTTGTGAAGTTCCACAGACAGAAAATTCAAAAGAATTCACTTGCCACCGAACATAAATTGCTTAAAAATATTATATACGTTATGCATACAAAAAATGAATGGATGGGTAAAAACATAATTCATACATACACATATACATATAAATATTGAATATTCACAAGGCTGTACATAAATGCAAATGCTTATCAGTCCTTCCAAAATCTAGGACACTGATGGCTCTAATCCAATGGGACATCTAGTTCTTGTGTTATTGCAGGACCACAAACAAAGAGAACAGAATGATATAATTCAGTAATTTAGAGTCATTTTAAGTGAAAACAAACCTTTCTGCCTCATGCTAAATCACTGCTTCAGGTTCCTAATATACTGATTGTCTCTTTTACTCATTTCAAACTCATTTGTAATGAATTTATGGAGAATGCAATGTGTTTGTTTAATGAATATGTCAGTTTTCAGCTAAAATAAGAACCAATAAAGAAGACATCAAAGTGAAGCAAAACATGTCTGTAGTTAAATCTAAATCAGAATCTGGTGTACAAAGGCAATCATCACAGCAAAATGGAACAATACTTTCTGTTTTAATTGAAATCCCATTTTTTTTGTAGTCTACCTCCAAGTGTTAATGTTTTTGAACAACTGTGATTCAGTTGTATATCTTTGCCTCATATATCGTGCCCAGACTGCAAGGCCAGTCCAGTGTAGCCTCAGTCTTCTCATGACTCACTGTGGTCTGGTGAGGCTCTGTAGACACTTGCATGGCAGAGAGGCAATTGAGTCTACATCATTGGAAGTACATTAAAATTAAAATTGACTACCTGCTTAAACCACTTCTATAAATGCGATAGTCCAATTACAGCTTAGCAATGGTAAGTACTCATGGTCGACTGAGTAAGCGGCACATTTTTCTGCAAGCTGAAGCAGTGCACTTGGCATTTAAGAAGTTTAGAGGGTCATGTATTTATTGTAATCTTTACAAAAGTAAACCTAAAAGGGGAAAATTTAAGGCCCAAATTCAACAATGTTATCTTCTCTAGCATAAAATGCAATGATTGCCATGTCTGTTAAAAATATACCGCTAACAAGGGCCAAGAAGACCCCATTCACAATAATTTCCACTGTGTAGTATGCTGATCCAGAATGCTATATAATCATGGCATTAATTACACTTAGTGATAAAATTTTTTCCTCTGATGTTAAAACTCAAACACAATTCTTAAGAAAACAAATAACTGAGCAGTCATCTAACCTGTAGATTTGTTATTGAAGTGTTTAAGCCACTTAAGCAGCTAAACAGGCTTATTCTAGAAACCGACCTTGTTTATTAAAATTATATTGTTAATTCCAATGATGCATTACAACGCAGAACAAAAGTTAAATCTTGAGAATGGGATATCATTATTTTAGAACTATTATTTTAGCACAATTTTAAAAATATGCTAGTGACATGTTTATTTGCAAAAGAACATAGAAAACATATCAAATGCAGAAAGTGAGACTTTTTACTAGTTCATAAAAGATGCACAGTGATCTTGAATTTGATGACAGCAACGCCTCTCAAAACACTTGGGACATGGCCATGTGCTACTGTGTAGCATCTGTGTAACATCCCTTTTTTTAAAATTTAATAACAGTCCATACACATCTGGGAACTGAGAAGACCAGCTGCTGGACCTATGGGAAAGGAAGGTTGTCCCCTTCTTGTCTGATATTGGATTCCAGTTGCTCAAAAGTCCTGGGTCTTTGTTGCATTTTGTATTTCATGATGCACCATGCTTTCATCTGGTGAAAGGTCTGGACTGCAAGCAGGCCAGTCCAGCACCTGGACTCTTTTCCTACTAAGCCATGCTGTTATAATAGCTGCAGTATGTGGTTTAGCATTGTCTTGTCTTTCCAAATGGTAAGTGGCCAGTACCATAGGTACTAATGCGCCTCTATGTCAGCAGTTAAAGGCTTTTGAATTGAGTTCTGTTAACAAGTTGGATGGTGCCGCTCCTCTTTAGTTCAGAGGACATGGTATCCATGATTTCAAATAGAATTTCAAATTTTGATTCATCTGACAACAGAACAGTATTCCATTTTGCCTCAGTCTATTTTAAATGAGCTTTGGCCCAGAGAAAACAGGAATGTTTCTGAATCATGCTCACATGTATTCTTTGCATGATAGAACTTTAGCCTGTGGATTACACATGGAACTGTGTTCACAGATAATGATTTCTGGAAATGTTCCTGAGCCCAGAGATGTCTCCAGATTCTTGGCCTCTTGGACTCTGGCTAAACTATATATTATAGATGATGGAATACTCAGTCTTTTGCAATTTTAAATTGAGGAACATTATTCTGAAATTGCGGCACAATTTGTAGATGCAGTTTCTTGCAGATTGCTGAACCTCCATCCAGCGTTTCTTCTAAGAGAAACTAACTCTCTAAGATGTTCTTTTTATACCTAATCACATTACTGGCCTTTCGCCAACTAACTTACTGTAATTAGTTGTGATATGTTCCTAACACAGCCACTGAGTGACCGCAAGCCAGCGTACTCCTATTGCCAGTCCCAAGCTCAGGTAAATGGGGAGGGTTGCATCAGGAAGGGCATCCAGCATAAAATCTTTGCCAAGCCAGATGTGGGTGATTCATAACACAACTTCCATTATGGGCTTGGTCGTAGCCCGGCTGCCATTAATTGGTGGAAACTATGCTACTGTTGGCCAAAGAAAAGGAGGAGGAGAGGGGGAAGCTGTGTTAGGAGGCAGCGAGAGAGAAGGAAAAGTAGGAGGGTGGAGGCGAGAAAAGGGATTTTAAAGATTGGGACTATGACTGGTAAAGGGAGAAAGCTGGCTGATATGATGGAGAGAAGGATGGTAGATATATTGTGTGTGCAAGAAACCAGGTGCAAGAGAGCAAGGCCAGGTGCATCGGTGGTGGATTCAAATTGTTCTACTATGGTGCAGATAGGAAGAAAAATTGAGTAGGGGTAATCTTGAAGGAAGAGTATGTGAAGAGTGTTCTGGAGGTAAAGAGAGTGTCAGACAGAATCATGACTTTGAAGCTGGAAATTTAAGCTATGCTAAATGTTATTAGTGCATATACCCCATAAGCTGGATGCCAGTTAGAAAATAAAAAGAAATTTTGGAGTAAGTTGGATGAAATGGTAGAGAGTATTTCCAGGAGGGAGAGACTGGTGATTGGTGCAGAGGGAACGGAGTGAATGAGGAGGTATTAAGTAGGTAGAGTATGGTGTTAAGGAATGTAATGTGGAGGAACAGATGGTAGTAGATTTTGCAAAAAAGAATGGAAATGGCTGTTGTGAAGACATATTTCAAGAAAAGGGAGGAACATAGGGGGACCTATAAGAGTGGAGGAAGGTGCACACAAGTGGAGTATATCTTATGCAGAAGGTACAACCTGAAAGAGTCAGGAGAGAATGTAGTTAGGCAGCATCGCATGGTGATCTGTAGGATAACTTTGGAAAGCAAGAAAAGGAAGCAAATGAAAGCGAAGGCAAGGATCAAATGGTGGAAGTTAAAGAAGAAAAAATGTTGTGCAGAATTCAGAGAGGATTTGAGACAGGCTCTGAGTGATTGTGAAAAATTACCAGATGACCTGGAAAATACAGCTGAGGTAGTGAGGGAAATGATTTGGTGTGTCCTCTGGTCAGAGGAAAGAAGAGAAAAAGACATAGTGGTGAAATGAGGAAAATATTAAAAGAAAGTGGTTGGCAAAGAAAAAGTGGGATACTCAGGGAGATGCAAACACTAAACAGGAGTACAGGGAGTCTAGGCACACAGCAAAGAGAGAAGTGGCAAAGGGAAAGGAAAAGGCTTATAGTGAGTTGTATGAGAGGCTGGGCCCTAAGGAATGAGAGAAGGACTTGTATTGATTGATGAGACAGCGAGACAGAGCTGAAAAGGATATGCTGCAGGTTAGGGTGATTAAGGATAGAGATGGAAATGTACTAACGATTGAAGAGTGTGTTGAGAAGATGGAAGAAGTACATTAAAGGTGCTGATGAATGAAGAAAGCAAGTGAGAGAGAAGGACAGATGGAGGAAAGATGGTGAATCAGGAACTGCAGAATATTAGTAACGAGGAAATGGGGGCAGCTATAAAGAGAATGAAGAGTGGAAAGGCAGTTAATCCAGATGACATACCTGTGGAGGTATGGCGATGTCTAGGAGAGAGGACAGTGGACTTTTTAGCCAGACTGTTTAATACAGTCTTGGAGAGTGAGAAGATACCTGGGAAATGTAGAAGAAATGCACTGAATAAGAGTGATGTGCAAAAATGTAGCAACTACAGAGGGATCAGGTTACCATTAAGATATGGGAATGAGTTTTTGAAGCTAGGCTAAAAAGACCTGACAATCAGAGAGCAGTAGTATGATTTCATCCCAAGAAAGAGTGCTACAGATTAAATGTTTGCTTTGAGAGTGCTGATGGAGAAGGTCAGAAGGAGTTACACTATATCTTAGTAGATCTTGAGAAAATGTGTGACAGGGTGCCCAGAGAGGAACTGTGGTATTGGATTAGGAAGTCAAGAGTGGCAGAAAAGTATGTGACGGTGGTGAAGGACATGTATGAGGACAGTGAGACAGGGGTGAGGTGTGCAGTAGGAGTGACAGATGGGTTTAAGGTGGGGAGTGAGATTACATCAGGGATTGGCTCTGAGCCCCTTTGATTTGCAATAATGATGGACAGGTTGACAGACAGATGAGGCTAGGCATGAGTCTCTGTGACTATATTTGCAGACAACATTGTGAGAGTAGGGAGGAGGTGGAAGAGAGCCTAGAGAGGTGGAGGTATACATTGGAGAGAAGAGGAATGGAACTCATAAGAAGCAAGACAGAGTACATGTGTGAATGAAAGTGAAGCAGGTGGAATGGTAAAGATCCAAGTAGTAGAGGCAGTGAAAGTGAATGAGTTTAAATACCTGGGGTCTACCATCTAAAGCAATGGACAGTGCACAAAATGGGAGAAGAAGAGAGTGCAGACAGGTTGGAGTGGGTGGAGATGAGTGTCAGGGGTGCTTTGTGACAGAAGGATAGCAGCAAGAGTGAAAGGGAAGGTATACAAAACAGGAGTGAGACCTGCTAGTGTATGGTTTGGAGACAGTGGTACTGTCAAAAAGAGAGGAAGTGGAGCTGAAGATAGCAGAGTTCAAGATGCTGAGATTTTTGCTGGAAGTGACCAGGACAGACAGGATGAGTACATCAGTGGGACAGCTCAGGTTACGTGGTTTGGAGACAAAGTCAGAGAGACAATGTTGAGATGATTTCGGACATGCACAGAGAAGGGATAGTGGATAAAGGATGCTGAAAATTGAGCTGCCAGGCAGGAGGAGAAGAGGAAGACCACAGAGAAGGTTCATGGATGTAGTGAAGGAAGATATGAAGAGGGACAGAAGAGGTTGCAGGGATGGAGGCAGGTGAGCTGCTGTGGTGACCACTAACAGGAGCAGCTGAAAGTTTCAACATGTTGCTACAGCTGTTTCTTTTTGTGCCATTTACTTTTCCAGCCTTTTGTTGCCCATGTCCTAACTTTCTGAGATGTGTTGCTGTCACCAAATTTCAAATGAGCTATTCTTTTTTTTTTCATGAAATAGCAAAATGTCTCACTTTGATATGTTTTCAATGTTCTTTTATGAATAAAATATTAGTTTATGAGATTTGCAAATCATTGCATTTTATTTTTCTTTGTATTTTCACAGCATCCAAACCTTTTTTGAAATGGGGTTGTAGCTGGAACAGTATGCCCAAATAGAACTGTAGGTTATCTATGCTAATCAAGTGCTCTAAGCGCTTTTTAGTACAAGCTTTATTCACACAGCACTTTATTCTCTGCTTTTAAGTACTTTAACAATCACCCAAACACTCACACTGAGATGGATGAATTGGTACTAATTTGGGGTTCTGTATCTCCCCGAAGGACACTTAAGCACATAGACTGGAGGAGCTGGGGATAGAACCACCAACCTTTTAACTAGCAAAAAACTCATTCTACTTCCTGAGCCACAGCTGTCCACTATCTCACGCTAAAGTCAAGGAATAACTGTTTAAAAACTTACCAAGAACTTCATGTGTTAAATCCACTGTGTTTAATGCATTCCCTTTAGGTAAGGCAGCACTTTACACTCACTCTACAAACAGGGCATGCAAATTGCTTAAGGTCATCGCCTGTCAGTTTTTACACATTAAATTAAACAGTAAAGCATTACGATCTTTCTACTCACAGAATGAAGAAAGAGCTCTTAAAAAGAAATTTCAGAAACTGCAATAAGGTAAACTCTAAACTTGATGCCTGTTCACACAAACACACACTCGTGATAGCCACTAGTAATTTCACAATGAGAATAACTATCTCATCGCATTCAAGATCTAGTGACAACTCCCATTTACCATTATCTAATTTATCCATCCAGTTGTAAAATAATTTTTTTGGCTAGTGTATTTTTACATTGCAGTTATCTTGTATCATTTACATTTTTGTTCTTTTCTTACTTTAAATTCAAAAGTTTCAAAAAAAATATTTTCCGCTTATGTTCTGCTGACTGATTTTGGAAAGCATTATATATTACTAAGAAAAATTAAAGGAAAACTTTGAAAACTCATCAGATCTCAATGGGGGAAAAACAATGCCGCATATCTATACTGATATGGAATGGGCAATGTGTTAGGAACTAAAGGATGCCACATCGTCTGATGGAAATTAAAACTATCAACCTACAGAGGGCTGAAATCAAAGACACCCCAAAAATCACAGTTAAAAATGCTGCGGTAGGACAGTCCATTTTGCAGAATACTTTTTTTATATTTAGACTGAGCAGATTGCTGACATGAAGTAATGTGATTTTTAGGGTTCTGACCCTGTAGACTTGTTTATATGTGAGGGGTATACTGTGGTATAGATGTGGCATTGCCCAGAGGGGGGTGCTAGAAAATTTCCCTTATTTTGAAATCCCACTGTTGACAGGTATGCAGGTAGTATTTCAGTGAAATGAAATTTGGCTAAAATTTTCCATAAATGTCAGCTATCTACTACAACTTCTGCAAGGCTACCCGGTGAAATCATCTTGACCAAAATGTTGCAATAAACTTGCTGGAAGCTATGAATCCAGGGTCTAGATATTCTTCTTTTCTGCCATAAGTACTGACAAAGTCCTAGCCATCTGCTCTGCTGAAATATTTAGTCATGCTCTGTTGCAGCATTTCCCTCCTGGGTTCAGTTACCAAGTGGAAAGACCAAGGGATGATGTGGTGGCAGTTTGAAAGGAAAAGGGCACTCTCATATTCACATCTGTGCTGAAAAGTGAGCTGACTTGTTTACCCCCATACACAAGTTACAGACTTGTGTGTGGGGGGTAAACAACAGGGTCAAAATTGCAAAGTGCTCCTCCTTCTACAACCCCCACTGAGGTGCCCTTAGGCAAGGCACTGCACACATGCATACATGTGCTTGCTCACACACACACACACACACACACACACGCACATTTCTGCACTGTAAGTGTTAAAACCAAAGAGGTGTGAATGTATATTTCATACCTTTAAATCAGACAGCTGAAGACAAACTGTCTGTTTAGCAGTCCTCACATAATAATGAAAAGTCAGTATCAAAACAAACATACCTAAAAATAATATATCATTACATTTCTTCTGTGACATTTACAACATGATACCCTTTCAAGCTCTGTAGAAATACATCTTAGGCCTTTTGACTAAAAGATGGCAGGCGCAAAACTAATTTAATATACATGCAGCAGTGTCCACTGTTTTTATGCACGAGGGACTCTATCAGCTCAAGCATTACTATTTGTGTGTGTCTTTGCATGAGTGAGTATAAAATTAATCTAAGAATCAGTCTGATGATGTTGAACTACGAAAGAAAAGCCAATCATTCCATGTTCTCAAATCTCTGTAGTAACAGCTTTAGCTCAACTCCATATCAGACTGAACATGGTTTCCTATATTGTCCTAGACACCACTGTGAAATGCTGCAAGAATGCAAACTCAGCTTTGCAAAATTGCTTATGATTGGTGTATACCAACAAGTGTCTGTGTGTAAAAAAAAAAAAAAAAATTTTGGAGGTGTTATAATAATAGATCCTGCAAGCTGTGGTTAGCAATTTGTGCTTCCAATTTATCATCATTTTTAGAATTCATTAACAGCCACAGTTGCAAAAAGGTGAGTAGGAGCAGCCCATTATTTTTCAGTACAATTACCTTTAAACATTTACTAAGGAAAAGCCCAGTTACTCCCAGGCCAGATGAGTCTCTTTAAGTGCACTGTGGATCTGCCACCAGGTGTCCCTCCAGCTGGCCCAGTATACATTTTAAGGGATTCACCCAGGGCGGGTATTTCAGCAAAGTTCTTCACAGCAGCCAGGACTTTCTCATTTTAATGTCTCCTGACTTTGATTGTTGTCTCAGGCTTTACAAAGTCCAAAACCATCATTACATTTCATGGGCAGTTTGTTCTCTGGAGTGATCGGGCAATGTCCAACCAATGGATGAAAAAAGGGTAAATAATTCTATCACACTCAATTATTGCATCATTTTAGTTTTTACTTTTTCCTAACACTTTTTCTAACAGTCTGTCCTTTTCCTAAATGAGTCATAGCCTATTCAGAATCAAGTAGTAGAGTAAAGAACTACCCCAGGATGGCTGAAATTCAATCTGACTGTTCCTATAGACTTTCACATTAATTTATTAATAATTGTTATTATTATTTGTTTTAAGTTGCAGCTACTGCAATGCAATCTCTGTGGGTTCCGGGGGTGCTTGCATAACCAACTCAATGTCATTATATGTAACCTTGTATAGAGATTTTCAGGATAATAAGTAAGCACTCTGTCAAAGTCAACAAGGCTAACGCTGTTACCTCAACTCATAGCAATTCAATCATTCTTTGAAAGAAATACCATTCAGTCATTGTAGTGATCTGGATAAATCAGCACCTAAATTAGGATCTTCCAGACCTAATTTAAACATCTATAAAGTCCTTTAAATGGTGTCTTTCATGGAACTGGTATGAGTGGAAAAAGTGACTAGCAGGCTGTGATGTGGCTAATGCTTTTTCATGCTACCCCTGCATTCTTTAAGAGCTTGATGGCGGCACAGAGACCACACGTCCAATTACAAATATCACCAACAGGCATCATCTATCTGAGAAGGTGAAAAAACATGAGACATCATAGATACATATATACAGTTGTCTGAAACATTTGGCTTTCGGGAGGGTCAACATTGCCATCCAATTCAATGACAGTTACAGGATAACCTGAAATTAGCAAGAAGTGCCTCATGACCTTCTTGTTCTTCTTTTGGCTACTCCTGTTAGGGGTCGCCACAGGGGATCATTTATGAATCCGCATATTTGATTTGGCAAATTTTTTTACACCAGATGCCCTTCCTGACGCAACCCTCACCATTTACCTGGGCTTGGGACCGGCACTAGGAGTACACTGGCTTGTGGGCCCCTGTGGCTGGTTTCAAGGAGTGCCTCATGATAACTGGTCTTATTGACTACGAAATGTTTCATGGTGTGTTTGAGTTACTGTAGCCTTGCGAGACAAAATGAAAGTGTGGCCACCAGCAACCCTGTAGACTGGTAGACATTGTGATGTCGCTTGATAAGTTTCTTGAGGAGCACTTAAAAACTGTGCAGGATTTTGGAAAGCACAAGATCAAGGATGGAACAATCATATTACCAAGCACAAATCTGAGTAAAAAAAAATTCATCCAAACTATTAAATGGGTTGGAGCAGCCGAAAGAAGAAGAAGAAGAAGAAGAAGAAGAAGAAGAAGAAGAAGTACTTATCTGAAAGAAGAAGAAGAAGAAGAAGAAGATGATGAAGACATACTGTACTTTAATGATCCCTATATAGGGAAATTACAATTTCAATTCACATAAACACTCTTTTAGTTGTAACACACTATACTTGCAGGAGGCCAGTGAACATGCAGTGCAACTGAGGTGGGTGAATAAAGGCTGCCCATCACAGGCGCCAGGGGGAGCAATGTAGGGGGTTCGGTGCCTTGCTCAAGGGCACCTCGGCAATGCTTGGGGGAATTGGCAGGAGCCACCACTGTTGTGTTGTTATGTATTATTGGTACATGTAGGCACTTATTAACATCTACAACAAATACACAGATATAGTGTAAAGCTTCTTCTTCAGCCTGATATTTTATAGGGCTGTACCTTGTTTCAAAATAGAATGCACAACACCTCTTGTGTATCAGGTGCATAGGAAAACAGTGTAAAAACATGACCAAGGTAAATCGTGCTGCATGTACAAGTAACCTTTTTTAGCTTGTCCTTTCCTCTGTATTGCAATAGTTGTGCACCTGGTAAACACTAAAAATGGCAGTAAATGGGACTAAAATGTCTCCAATAAAGGCCTCTACCTAGTCAATCGTGCTTCATTATTCTGCATAAGCCACACACTCACATCAGCTGTACGGTTCTCATATATCACAGGTGCTTGTCGGCCTGCCTCTTTTAAGTGGTTGTTATTTACAGAAACCCAACATTCACTGTGATGTGTATTGAATGGAATAAAGTGTCAGTAGGAGCCAGGCAGATCCACCAGAGAGAACGCCTAGGAGATGAATGAGAGATGTATTGCTTCCCAGATTAGGTTTGTTTTCCAATCATCCTCTGGCCATATACCATATTGATTAAAACCTAATAACCTCATAAGATGCACTTCTCCACCTTTCTCATCCTCCACCCCCACCCCTCCTTCAGCTTCTCCTCTTCTTCCTTCTCATCCTCGTCTTCTTTTTCTCTGTCCCCAGTGAGAAACGACTTGCCAGCTCTCCTCTCAGTATTAAAGGAGCACTGACAGCAAATCATTCTTCCTGACCTCAAAGTTAAACCTTTAATTTTGATGATATCTATCAATCATGACAAGGATATCAAAAAAGAAAAAAAAAAGATTGGCTGGGTTATATATCTGACCCACGATTAAAAGATATTACCTTGCAACACACACATCAATCTGGGAAATATGTCAACCAGACAAGCGGGTTAGGATGGGGAAACACTCAGGCAACTTGATGACATTAGTTTGGATTGGTAAAACATTCAGCTGACAAAGCTTTGCATTTATTTAGGGGCAATCACTTGCTGTACAACTCATATTTTAAACATTGACGCCTTCTTTAAAGATTCATGTAGGTGAAGGTAACCTTGTGGCACACTACAGTCTGCTTCAGCAATTTGTTTGCAGTTGTTACTCTATGAGCTTTATATGAGCCCTGTCTCAGTCGTTATCCTGTCACTACTTTCTCGGGTGCCATTCTGATGAAACTTTTGCTGCCCATATGTCCTTCATCAGACACAAATGGGCCTTAGAGAATCTCTAAAGACTTTCTCTCATACCCATCAGCACTATTTAGAATCTTTTTCTAGGCCTCCTCCATCTGCACCTAAACTTCCTAATATGACATCCCATTGCACTTCAGGGGCTTGATGAGCTTTTATTTTCAGCAAAGCAAAAAATTAACAGCGTTAGAGGGCATGTCAGAAAGTACGTGCCAAACATACACACACATATATTGTACACACATGTATACAGGCATACAGACACAAAAGAAAATGAGCACAACCTTCCTCCTGCATTTTACTGCTGATCGGCCACTGTTGGTTTTATTGCCTCTAATCATGATTGATGTTCAAATTTTCCCATTGCTTCCTCTTGGCCTCTTATTCGCTTTGTTTCTCTCTCTCTCTCTCTCTCTCTCTCTCTCTCTCTTTCCAATTGAGCGTTCTCACTCTCTATCTTTGTTGTCTCACTTTAATCTCCAAGAGAACACAATTTGTAAGATTGTAGACAATGACTACAAAGAGAACACATACCCACACATGCAGCTGTGTCTGTGGAAATCCAGTCAATTTCTTGGGATCATTTAATTTCCTTCCCAGTCTATGCCTTGGTCACAGGAAAACAGGCATTGGTATATTAACCTTATTAGTGGTATTTGCATTCTAATTAAAGGGAAATTTACTAGCCCAGCAGGAGGGATTAAGGAGCGCAAGACTATTGGGGCATGTGGCAGATGGCAACCTTTAACAGGACTCTCCCTTTCATGTTGTAATGATACAGTGGTTGGTTGCCTTTGTAGAAATGCCCTGTTTCCCCCCATCTATCTGAATTTCCTAAGCTATTTCTTTCTATTAAACTGTTTCACACAAGTGTGTCACATAGCTTAACTGTTACGAAAGCCAAGGACCCTGTGCCTCTTATTATTTGCCACCAAAACATCTAATCAAAATGTGCTTAATTTATAGCTACAGGAAGCTTGAAATTTTGAACCAATTATCTGAAGAGTGTCAGACGACCAGCCCCCTGTAGACTTAAAAGTGGTTGAGAGAGTTTGTAGTTTACTCCTTCATGGAGAACGATACATGTAGAGACTGTTTTTGCAACATAATAAACAACTCCAGCAGTTTCACAAGTAAAGATGTTTTAATGATTAAGTTAGTCCATATTTTTATTAGTACAGAATGAAGACAGTTTTGAAAGCTCTACAGTTGAAACCAGAAGTTTACATACATGTAAAAAGACAAACATTTTCTTCTCACTGTCTGAAATTAAATCAGACTCAACTTCTCCTGTTTTAGGTCAGTTAGGATTGCCAAAATTATTTCTATTTGCTAAATGCTGCAATAATGAGAGAGAATATTTTAGAGAGATTTTAATTAATTTCTTCCAAGTCAGAAGTTTACATGCACAAAGATTATGATGTCTTTAAACAATATGGGAAAGCCCAGATGATGATGACATGGCTTTGGATGCTTCTGATAGGTTAACTGACAACATTTAAGTTAATTGGAGGCACACCTGTGCATGTATTTTAAGGCCACAATCAAACACACTACTTCCTTGTTTGACATTATGGGAAAATCAAAAGAAATCAGCCAAGATATCAGGAAGAGAATTGTGGAGCAGAATTGTGGGTGCAATTTCCAGATGCTTGAAGGTGCCACGTTCATCTGTTCAAACAATTATCCACAAGTATAAACAACATGAGAATGTCCAGCCATCATACCGCTCAGGAA
>VUQH01088107.1:0-14331 GCA_015106775.1 Etroplus canarensis
CACGCTGAGGGTGTGGTGTGGACCCAAATGCAGGACCACTGAGCCGACTGAAAGTAAAGAGGCTTTATTTTGCCAAAAACAATAATAATACAAAGTCCATGAAACCCTGGAAACATGAGAGGTAGGCACACGGGGAGACAACTGCAATGACGCGTCGCCGAACAACACAGAGGACGAGACTTAAATAGACAAGGACAAACTAAAGAGCAGACGACAGGAGGATGGGACACAGCTGGGGACAGTCAAAGGGGAACACAACCAGGACAACCAATGAAAGAACGACAAGAAGACAGGGGCGTAACTAACACATTGAGACAGGGGGGAACAAAACAGGGAACACGACAGCCTACCAAAATAAGACACGACTAGAGGCAGACAGAGACGAAGACCACTAACAAAGGAAAACAGGCAAGGCATGGGGCAAAAGGAAATAAACTAAACTCAAAAGAAGAACACAAAACCCTAACTAAAAGGCGGACCATGACAGGTAGAGGTTAAACTTTGTCTTATTAGTCCTGAAAACTTTGTTCCAGAACTGTTGTTGCTCGTCTCTGTACTTTTTTAGCAAATTCAAATCTGGCTTTAATCCTACTAATGAATAGTTTGTATCTTGCAGTATGGTCTTTATATTTTTGTTCTCTAAGTCTCCTTCAAACAGTGGAATGTGATATTTCCACCCCTGCTCTTTTGAGGTTGCTCATGATGTGTATGGACTGTTGTTTTATTTGTTTTGTTTTTTTACTGCTCTCACCATTTCTCTATCATCACTTCTTTTTATATTCCTTAAAGTTTTGATGCCTGTTGTGCAGAACACAGGCGCTTTCCTTCTTTTTCAGGATATTTCAAATACTGGCTATGCCCAATTTTTTTTGAAATAGCTCTTATGGATTTTCCCCCAAGTCTCAGCTTCAGAATGGCATGCTTTTCTCTCATAGACAGCTCTCTGGTCTTCCTATGCAGGGCTATTTAATGATTAAACACTCAATGCTATATGACATACCTGAGTAACAAGAAACATCTGTTACTTGTCATATTCCAGTGCTTTATGTCACTTGAAAAATTGGGTTGTTTGACACAGAATGTGTTATGTTTTATGTTGTTTGACATATCTTAATTTAAATATCAGGGAACAAAAGCTCAAACTCTTGATCTCTTTCCATGTTCATATTTCGATCTCACACACAAATGTCTTCAGTGCACAGCAAAAAAAGACCTTCCAGTACTTTTGACAGGGACTGTATGTAGAGTGTGGATAAATATTATCTGCATACTACATAAATCATTACTGATGGCTACCATTGGGCAGGTGAGCACACCTCGAGAACCCTGTATCTAGCCATTTCTATACACAAACTCTCGAAAACGTTGGGACAGTCAGGTCAAAATATTGCTTGAAGTTGCCCTTTCTCACATTTAATCAGGTGCATTCACTCTACTGTAATTACTCCATGTGGGGTAGGCAAGGGCACCGTACAGGCAGGGCATGCAAGAGGCAGGACACGTGTTGTCCAGTTGCTTACTGGGAATTCTTCTGAAAATGATCTGCTTTATTCTTACATAGGTGTGCCTGGATATTACACTAACTTTATACTGGGGAGCTGGAGGTGAGTGGGCATCAACTGCACTGCTGTCTGGATGCTCTGCAGGAAACGCTTTCGTCTAAATCAAATATAATTTTCCTGGGGTGAGAATGCGTCTGTGGCAGAACATCACCTGGTGTGTGCTGAGAAAGGGCAACTTCTGAAAATGGCTGAAGTTGGACATTTGTGTTGCTGCACACTCTCTGCCAGTGCATCTGTTTTTTGTGATTAATATGATGAGATAACAGATATATATATATATATATATATATAATTTTTTTTTTATCAAAAAAATGAAGAGAAAAATAGTATTTAAATTCCTAGGTTTCCTTTTTTAATACAATACTAATGTCTACACAGCCTTATGTAGTGAAAATTAAAAACGATGAATTTAATGCAAGAACTTATTACCATACAGACTAAAGAAAATACCTTATTAAAAGCTATTAACATCAACTCACGATAAGCAGTCAAGCCTAAATGGATCTGATCAGACCTCTGTCCTAACTCAAGTTGTTTCATTCATAATCCAAGGTAAAACAGGTTAAGCTGAGAGTGTGGAAGCTTCTATACTTTGCACAGGGGCATCAGGGGTATGAAAAATCAATGCAACAAATAGTGAACTTCAGCATCAAACAAACTCCCATTCAGCTCATTTTTTCTGTAACAAACACATTTTAATTTTGCTTTGAAAAGATTGCCTAAGTGAACTTTATGCCATTCACATCCAAGGTGATTCACAGCACCTGCCTTCCATTCTGCGAGTCCACATCCACAGTTGTGTTTATTAGCTTAGCTTAATTGTGCATAGTATCTAAAGGTCAGTGCCTGCTGTGATACATCGCTGCCAAAATGGTTTCCAGGGGACACTGTTTCAGATGAATAAACACTGAAAGCTGTACCAACTTCCACCCCTCTGTCACCATCCTTTACCTCCCAATGTGCAGCGGCATCACATTCAGCTGTTTTCAGGCCTTGCACAAGGTCCCGTGACTGATGGGCACCCACTGGTATGCACCGCCTCACTGCCTTCCATTTCAGCAGGCAAAAGGCTGCAGATTAATTCCCTTGTCAATTTTTTTCCACCTTTTTTTCCCCCTGCAGGAGCCTATGTTTATTGAGATGGGAGGAATGATGCGTTTGTCCTCCAGTGAATTAAAACATGCAGTCTATATCTGTATAACTACAGCCTTCTTCATGATGAATGGTATTTGACTTCTATAAGTAGTAAACTTCTTCCATTTGGCTGTAAAAGCTGATTTAATGAGAGGGTGACTTGAATAGATAAGCAGATATGCAGCAGGGATTATTGGGAGGTGAGCTGAATGGGAGATGGATGATGTGCAGTTTATTATCAGTTATATAATGCACTTTTTATGAGCCTATACCTGTGGGGCCGGCAAGCATTGTACAATAGATGCAAGATTGCGTGCTTGTGTGCATCCTTACATATGTCAGAATGTATATGTGCTTTACAAGAAGCTATACACTTTGTAGTGTCCCCGTAGTGTTGTGGTTTACACATTTGCCTAACAAGGCAAAGGTCCCTGGTTTGATTCCAGGTGGGGATGCAAGCCCCCCTCACCATGGAGGGTTGCATCAGGAAGGGCACCCAGCATAAAACCTCTACCAAATTACCAATGTGGATTAATGCAAGGGGGCCGCCAAAGGTATATAGAAGGTAGATTTACACATTAGTGTTGCATTTCATATTGAAACTTTATTAAGAATTTAGACAAAAAAGCTTCATTTGCTGACTGCTTGTAAAGGTACATTTAATTTGGTCAATTTTGATCAACTGCTAATGTAAATTTCCAAAATTTGGTTGGTATCGGTGAAAAGCCCTGTAAAAAGATATTCCAGTTCAACAAAGTAATAATCTGGATTGGATCAGATCCAGATGAACTGTAGACCGGATTTGATGGACTATTTTGTGACCAATGCTTGATTTATATAAGTTTGCACATTGAATGTCTCTGCATGACTATGGAACCAATTCTTTTCAAGTGCCCAGTTTTGTCACTCTTTGTTTAAAACCTTTTTGAACTTTTGACTTTCCTCTCACTTCCAGGCTTTGTTGGATGGAGGTCCTAAAATGGATCGCACCAGGTTTCAAAACACACTTTGGGATGTCCTGACAAGAGGAGACAGTGTCAAAGTAAAAGTTCATCATTTTTTTATTCTACCACCCCTCCCCCAATGTCTTCCAACTAACTATATTCTGCATTTACTCTTTCATTACTTATAATACTTATCAGCTACACTAAAAATAGTTTTGGAAACTTGATGATGATGATATCTTTGGGTCATGTGAATGCTGGTAAAGGAGGGTTGTTTTATTGATAACCACTGTCTTTTGCTTAAATCAATAATAGCTTGTTAAGGCTCTTTTTCAGACACAAATAATATTTCCAAATTTCATAATATAAATACATCTCTCTGAACAAGGAAAACCGTGTAAGTGTGATCAAGTAAGGAATCAGTGGGTTATAGTCCTTTTTTTCTTTTATAAAATGTGCACAAAGTTAGTGTTTTTGTGACTGGTTCAATTTTCAGTTTGTCTGTTTTTTTGCAGAATTACTCAAAAAGTTATGCACAGATTTTCCTGAAAATTTTACCAGAGGTGGGGCTTTGCCCAGTTTAGAGGTCATTAGAGTGGTATTCAGATCTGGATCCAGGAGTTTCTAGAAGGATTCTTTACTGTTGCTTGAATAGCATTATATTTGCACAAATCGGAATCAGAATACTTTAAAATATCACCTTGAAAAAAGAAAAAAAAATCAGAGACGTCATTCTAATCCCAAGAAAATATCATAAACTAATCTGGATCCAGATCTTCCTGGATACATGAGCTTTCATACATGAAGCTCTACTTCATGTTTATTGCTTATAGCCCACATGGAAGCTTCTGTCATCATGCTAACAGACAAATGCCAAATGACACCATAACAGAGCTTCTAAATTAAACTGTAAAGTCTTAATCTTGTTTTATTTCAGTATCAAACCTGCCTTTTCTTTTCAATGACATTTTTGATGTGCGGAACCATATGATACACAGGTGAGATTTGGGAGCTGTGTTCCCCGGCTCTTACTACAGTCTCTGTGACCTTCAGTTACTTTTTGTTTGTCATGGCTATTATAATAATTTCTCCAAGTTTAGACTTTGGCTCAGTTAGAGTAGAAAAGCACTGTATAAGCACCAGTCCATTTACCATATACCATTTACCATTTCTGAATTGTCAAGGAACTGGTAACATGAATTGCTATCTAACGCTCACCAAAATAATAGGACAATGTAAATTTCCTTTGCCTCTTGTAGTGAATCCAGTGATCACTGTGATTCCACTGAAGTTTACTGACTAGTAAATGATGCATGACTAAGCCCTGACATCTGTCACTAGTCCCTCCCTTCACCTACTTACTGTAGATTATGTTCTTTTCAACCCTTTCTGTCTGTTCCATTTTGCTTTTATCCACACCTAAAGCCTATTTCTACAGGCAATTTAAAAAAACATATTCCTCCAGCAATTACTTACTGTACATGTACATAGAAAAAAACATGATCTCCACTAGCTGTGTGCAATAACCTCCAAAAAATGCAGAGAAGAGAAAACCTAGAAGATAAGCACAAAATGAGGAAAAATGTTGTTCTTTTAACCAAAATGTGTAAAAGCTTGATTACTCCAGAGTTATAAATGTAGCTGTCACAACACAAATTACCTCATAATACCTTCCTTTTTGAGTCAGTGCTCATCTAGAGTCACTGAATTGCCAGTGTATTTCTTTCTGAGCACAGGTTTATAGACCACATGTTTTCATCTGACAGCTAAAGCCTAAAAGAAAATGTCCGCTGCTCTCCATCTCCTAAACTGAGTATGTGGAGAGTACCAGATACCATCCTTTCATTTCCGCTTCTCAGATAAAAAGATGAAAGAGGGAGGGAGGACGAAAGTGAGGCCTATCGCTGGGCAGCGGTGATTGAGTCCCTTTGCTAAGCCATAGCGAGAATCTGCTCAAATAACCCACTCTGCCGATAAGAAGCTAGTCATTTCCATAGACAAAAAACATTGGGGTTCAGATTAGATGTCACCATTCGCCTGGCTTATCTTGGTGATGCTCCATCACAGAATGTGAATTATAACACAAACTCCTGTCTCTCGTCTTTTCATTAAAACACCACTGAACTACATATACATTCAAAATGCAATCATTTTATGTGGAAAATTTTTGTTAGTAGATTTAGCGGTGGTTTAAAAAGGGATGTGCTGTAAAAATCACCAAAACTGACTTTTATTTTGCCATTTGAAGATTATTAGAATGCACTATTGTAATGTATTGATTCTGCTACTGATACAAAAATGGAATTCTAAGACTTATAACAAAATACTTTTTAATACCTTACTTTGGAAACACAGTCCTGTGAAAAACCAAGCACACCCTTACTGCTTCCATAGGAATTAAGAGTGTATATTAAGAGTGTGCTTTTTATGTATTTAAAAGCACTTGATTAACTGGTCATCAGCCAGTGTGACCACCTGTATAAAAGCCAAAGTTTTGACAGCATTTACGTGAGTGTTAACACAATACTACACTCTTCCGAGGAGTGGACGTCAAAGGAAATTCACGCCAAGATCATCTCAGTGCTCAGAGAAATTGCAAAAAATCTAAGAGCTACATCTCAGACTCTACAAACCTCAGTTAGTATGTTAAATGCTAAAGTTCATGACAGTATAATTAGAAAAAACTGAACAAATATGGCTTGTTTGGAAGGGTTTCCAGGAAAAAAGCCTCTTTTCTTGAAAAGGAACATGGCAGCACAGCTTTGGGTAGCAAAGTTGCATCTGAGTAAAGCACTAGACTTCTGGAACAATGTCCTTTGCGCATATGAAACCAATGTGGAGATGTTTGGCCATAATGCGCAGCACCACACCTGGCAAAATCTAAACACAGCACATCAGCACAAACATCTCATACCACCTGTTAAGCACAATGGTGTAAGGTTGATGATTTGGGCTTATTTTATAGCCACAGGACCTGGGTGCCTTGCAATCATTTAGTTGACCATGAACTCCTCTGTATACCAAAGTATTCTGGAGTCAAATATGAGGCTATTTGTCCTGTAGCTAAAGCTTGACCTAAAATGGGTCATTCAACAGGACAATGATTCCAAGCACACAAGGAAATGTACAACAGAATGGATGAAAATAAAGTAATCAAAGTGTTGCAATGGCCCAAAGTCCAGACTTCAACCCAATTAAAATGCTGGCGGTGGGACATTAAGGGAGCTGTGCATAAATGAATGCTTGCATACCTCAAAAGGCGAACTGAAGTTGTGAAAAAAGTGGGCCAAAATTCCTCCACAGTGACATGAGAGATTGATAAAGTTATACAGAAAATGATTGCTTCAAGTTATTGTTGCTAAAGGTGGTTCTACGAACTACTAAATCATGGAGTGTACTTCGTTTTTCAAACAACTGTTAATTTTTCTTTTTTTAAAAGCATTTTTTATCTACCATAGTACACCAGCCAGTTCTTTTACATGAAGAAATACCTGCTTTGACAACAAATGAACGACCCTAATAAGCTGACAAAGCATTCACCTTTGTTTACTTGATGCTAAGTGATTATGATCGTGTTATGGGCAAGTTTCACTTAATACTTAAAAAGTATTTAATTCCCAGCCAACACACACTGGTATACACTGGTAAAAGGTAACCTTACAGCAGAAGCGATGATTGATACGGTCACAGAAAGAGAACCATACCTTGTTCTATAAGATGGACATGAAATATATATTTAAACTGCTTTAATGTATGTGTGCAATGTGGATTGCCCTTGAAGACTTGTGGTAAATCCGTTTTGAGAGTATATATTTATTAATTTTTCATTCTTTTTTGGATCCATGTTAGCTTTTGCGGAGCAATTACTAGTCTCCTTGGATCCACACAAAACAAACCGCACTTTAAATCGCCAAAGTACCAACATAACGAGAAAAGGCAAAACAACCTGAGCATAAAGATCAGTGAAATAACTCTAAGCATGAAAAGGTTTCTTACCTCTTAAACACACTTCTCTTTTTATTTAATCCAGTCCCTTCCTTGGACTATTATGTAACCACAATGAAAGCAAGCAGGCATTCAAAGTCTTTGTTGACAGAAGTGTCCAGATTTGACCCGTGAGGTATGCAGGTGTTAATTTTCTGTGAACCATAAGATGTTGAAAATGATGAGTATTTTTTACTTTTGACTGAACATAAAGGCCTATAAAGATAGAAAATTTTAGTTCTATAGTGGGTATTATATTAATTATTCATTGCCATGGCCATGGAGCATATGAATGCCAAAGAGTTGAAGACATCCTTCAAGCTGTCATTGTACCTGTAAATGCAACCGTATGTGGCATATAAAAGAGCGTTCTTCTGTTTCTAAATGAGCACAGGTTATTTTTTCTTCATTGTGCTTATAGTTCTTATAGTTTCATTATATGCTCCAGTACAGAGAATGACAAGATATGTTCTTTTGTGGCTCAAGAGGTAAAGCGAGTCATCTTCCAGTCCCTGGTTTCGCCAGTCTACATGCCGAAGGCTCTTTGGGCATGGCACTGAGCCCCAAATTGCTCCCAATGCATCCATCGAAGTGTGAATGTGTGCATCTTAGATAAAAATGTGCTTATAGGCATAGAATAAAGCTCTGTATAAATGTGTGTATGAATGGGTGAATGAGGCTTTTAGTAAAAACCGCTTTGAGTGTTCAGAGTAGAAAAGCGCTATATAACTACCAGTCCATTTTACTGTATCTGTCTTCTATGCCACTAGTGTTGGTTGGACTGCAATCTTTTTTCTTTTTGAGAGTCTCTCAATGCTGTGTGCTGTAACTCTTTACTGACTTTAGTGATTTTTTTTCCTGTAAGCATATAGCTGGTGTAGTGATGCTGAATATCTAACTACAAATATGCTTGTGAACTGATAGGCATTTTTATGAAGCTGCTTTGCTGTTGGAAGCTGACAGTTTCTGTGTGCCACTAAAACATCAGTATGACACTTAAATTGTCAAGAGGTTGTGAACCACCCATAATAATTTGAATTTCCACATCGGGCTATTCAATATGCAATCAAGCATCTCTGTCACAGCCATTACCTTCCAGCCATATGCTCAATTTTAGCTGTTTACCAAAACATATTCAAGTTACAGTTATATAATGAATGTGGGCTTAGAGTGCAGATTCTCAGCTTTAATTTGAGGGTATTCACATCAAAATTGGAGAAAGTGTTAAAGAAATACAGCTAATTTAAGATGAAGCTCCCTATTTCCAAGGGACCAAACATAATTGGACAGTTGGCTCAAAAGCTGTTTTATGGATATGTGTGGGCTATTCCTTTGATATGTCCTCATCAATTAAGCAGGTAAAAGGTCTGAGTTGATTCTGAGAGTGGCATTTGTATCTGGAAGATATTGCTGTGAACATAACAAGAAAATCCAAGAAGCTTTCCGTTGGAATATAGAATATTTTTCATATTTTCAAAAACTCAGATGCTTTCTCACTATTTTTTGAATCACTGTCCATCTCCTTTCGGAAGGATCATCCAATCAACTCTGCTGAATTTGGATGAATCTGTTCCATCATCAGTAAATATCAGTTGCCCTGTGCCACTGGAAGCATACATGTCCATGCCATCTCACTGTCTGCGCCTTAGTCTTTACAGATAGTGAAACATTAGAAGCGGTCAAAAACACACTGGTAAGCTTCAAAACATTAAAGACCCACATGCTCATGAATGGCTGTTGAAGATGATTGCATGATCCTTTCAATGTCAACCCTAGATAGCAAGATGGAGATAGGGACAGTGACCAGCCCACAAACCAGTGGGTCTGTGACATTATCCAAGTCTACCAAGAAGAACAACCATTTGTAAGCCGAGAAAGAGATTCAGATTTAAAACATCTAAAAAGTTCTGGAACAGCATTCTTTGGAGATGAAACTAAGATCGACCTTACTAAAAGATGGACATGAGAGTATAGAGAAGGCTTCAATTGACTCATGATCCAAATTAGGAATTTTTCTCTGTCAAGCAATACTGAGACAGAGAGAGATGGCATGGATGTGGCACTGGGCCACTGGTGTTTATTGATGTAACAGAAGACAGAAGCAGCAGAATTAATTTTGAAATGTGTAGGTTCATAATGGTTTTTTCATTTTCAGCTAAATGCAGCAGGATCAATTGGATGGTCCTTCTAAATAAAGATGAACAATGATTTAAAACATTCTGTGAAAGCATACGGTTTTTGAAAGTGAGAGAGGTAAACACCTGATCTAGGCAGGAGGACTCTCAAACTAAATGCAAGTGAAGTGCTGCAGTAAAGGCCTGGCTAAGTATCATGAAACAGCTAACCCGTTCTGTTCGTGGCTAGATTGTTTTATTTAAAATGCTGTGTCACTGTCTAAATACTTCTAAACCCTAACCGTGTGTTGGATAATTCTTTCATTTCTTTGAGTCAGCTACATTAAATACTTCTGATCAGGAAAAGGGTATGTTATAGAAGATGCTACATTAATAACCTCATCAAACGCATTCAAAGGAACTGTATGCAGCGGTGTCATATTGAAAGATTGTGCAGTAGCTGCAGTGGCTAATGGCACATTTTTATTCCACAGTCCACACCGTGCTTACGGTCCCTGCATAATGCTCATCCCAGCAACCGAGGCAGTCACAAATACAATAGCTATGACAGCGCTTGCTCTTTCAAAAGCAAACATGGCTAATGAATCACCATATCTCCTAAGCCTAATTAGGACCTGATTATTCAGCCTTTTTTTTAATCATTTTAATATGACTTTAACCTTATATCCTTTGTCTTGTCACAGGCTTGCCACATCACTGCTGGCCTTAGTTAGAGTAAATAACATTCAAGGAGATAGGGATTTTTGCAGCCCACTCAAACCTCTTACATCAAATTTCTTCTGACTTAATTTTTCCATTCATTGGATTTCTGGGTTTTGAATTTGAAAGAACACTTACATAATTGTTCCCATTTTCTTATCAGCTAGACAGACACTGTGTTTAAAGTTGGTGGTATTCGCAATTAGATATCATTGATTAGATTGGCAGTAAATATACAGTGGTTTCATTTAAATATTAAAGTGTGTCGTGGTTGAAAGCAATGAAAGCAGTCTGCAATTTACCCACAATAACAGGACTACCTTCAACTGTTTTGACAGTGTGCCACATATCTATCAAATATCAGTACAATTAAAGAACTGTCTTTTTTTTAGGAAAGGAAGAATAACAAAAGTGGAGCAAAAGTGTGCTTTGGATATTTAAAGATTACCGCAGA
This sequence comes from Etroplus canarensis, assembly GCA_015106775.1. Lineage (NCBI taxonomy): Eukaryota > Metazoa > Chordata > Actinopteri > Cichliformes > Cichlidae > Etroplus > Etroplus canarensis. The sequence goes on from VUQH01088107.1 coordinate 10,913, forward strand.
ATTAGAAGAGTATTTTGGGGATTGGAGGCTTTTGCTGTGGAGACTGATGCGCTGTTAAGGGTACATTTGTGTGAACATTTAATGGACCCCCTGCTGGTGTCCCTGTCGCACCCCATGTAAAGAGGCCTAAGCAAGCTTGACATCAAAAGCATTTGGGGAACTCTCCATCTATCTATAGTAGCACAGTTTTCCTCCCCCCGCTCACCATTCCTTTTTAAGCAAAAACAACTTTAGTGAATATTTCATGGGGTATATTGCCTCAGTTTCACAAGGCAGAGTAGCACGCGATGACGACTGACAGGCCCATACGCCAGCGTCCGCTAGGAGACAGCCTTTCTTTTTGGTCTGTCTCCCTGACACTCCTACTTCTTTTCCACTCCCGTTTTCCTTCTGTCAGAGACAACAGTTTATTCAGCTGAGAGTCTGTCTGCTGATCATTTAGCTATTTCTTTAAAATTTAGTATGACTACAGAACTTCTGTTGATCCATCTGACACTGTTAGCTAAAATGCCAACATATGGATACAAATCTGTTTTTTCACAGACTGAATCATTTATAGCACTAAATGATACGATTAACTCGCCTTAAAGATTTTACGGAAACTTAACTGCTTCTTTAGCCAACTTAGACATCTACATGAATGATTGCATTATCAACAGAGAGACATTCTCCTTGCAAATGAATTATTTTTTAAAATGAGTGTCTTAAAGGAATCTTTTGCTTGTCTGTTACGCCACAAATGATTTATCTTCTCTCTTATACTGACCTTCACAGTCCCCTTCACTCAGCTGCACTTTTTAGAAATCTGCTGCAAAATCATAAACCCATAAATGATGCCACTAAATAATCACTGTTGTTGTTTCTTTCAGTGCTTACAAACTCAAGCTCCAAGCTTTCAAAACCATATTTCTCAAGCTTCAATGATTGCCGTTACTGTCATTGGAAGACACACTTCATTTCCCCTTCCAGCATTCAATTTCATGGAGGGATGAGAAAATGCTGCCTTTCTACGCTACTTACGAAGATTTGACAGCACTACAGTATGCACACTTTGCTGCTGCCGCTGATATATCATCGCTCTCCCTTTTTCTTGCTCCCTTATTTAATAAACACTGTGCTTGCTTGACTTACAGTGGCTTTCTGCCTCGCCTTGCTCAGTGTGATGAGCAGCTGAATGGTGTCACAGTTAAAAGGGGTGGCTCTGTTGCTCTGTTGTGACAACATTCGTTTGATGTTGAAGTGGTAGTCCTTGGCTGCCATGTTCTCCCCTTCTGCTCTTTTACTTTCTTGTTCCTGTTCTGTCTGGATCTCACCGCTGTCACACTTTTGAGGAGCCAACTGGCATGACCTGAAAGTGTGACTGCGTCGCACAAGCTGCCATTTTTCTCACTATTGATAGCCATCCAATTCGCAAAACGTACATGCAGAGAAATGCAGCGATTCTTCTATAAAATAAACGACTACTTGTCTCCACTGAGGTCTCTGGATGCTGCACTGTGTTCTTCATCGCAGTGGCCTGCACACTATATGCCATTTAATGTCTAAACTTGGTTTCCCAGAAGGCATGACTCATACAGTAAAGGGTGCAAAATGCGCAACTGGAATCGTGATATTTCTCTCTATCAAACATAATTTAATCTCATGTAGAAATAAAACTTAACATGTAATAATAAGAACATCCTCTCCTAGTAAAAGATTTTGTAAGGAAGTGCCATTAAAATTAATCAAAAGATTGACTCGTTAAAACCACCATGACTCATTCTGTCACTATTCTCACTGCAAGCTCGGATACAGAAGAGGAAAGTGCCAGCAGCCCACGTTTGGGATCGGAAAAAGAAAACCACTTAGGGCGTCTTTGTCCTCTGTTTGAGCAGTGTCGTGGAGGGGGGGAGGAGTGGGAAGAGTGGAGAAGGCAACCAGGGGAAGAGGGGATAATAGAAGAAGTTTCTCGCAGCTGCCCAGCCTGAGGCCCTAAATATGTGGCGCTTTCCTCGTCACCGCGTCACCAGCCATCCGTTCTCGCCTGTCATTATTTTACCTCTCGCAGAGGACACACGCTGTCTCTCAGGCACACATATGGACACTTACACCACCACACACTGTCTGTGCTGCCTTGATCTACTCTTAAATGCTGCCAGCATTGGATCCTCAAACATGGCCAAGTTAAACAGAATGGATGGAAAAACAGACCCATTTTTTTTTTTGTGCTGGTAAAAGAATGCAGTCATCATTAAACTGTTTTACTGCATGATAAATTTCTTTTTGATACCAGTATTAGAAGAAGAAGTAGAAGGTGCTTTCAGTGTCCACCTTTCCCCCAAGAGGTCACAGTTGATGAATCCACGTATGTGATTTGCCATAGATTTTATGCTGGATGCCCTTCCTGATACACTCCCTCCCATTTTTTGGGGCTTGGGACCAGCCATGGAGTACACTGACTTGTGATCTTCAGTGCTGGTCTTGTGTCTCTTCTGGGGACTTTACATGTGTGAGGCCAATGTGTATGCAAGTTCTATCATTAAAACAAATTCAGAGATCTCTCTTTTGCTCTCTACACTGTTTATCTGCAAGTAACTAAAACCTGCTTAAGTGTGATTGCTCACTAGCTTGGATTAGATTGCAAGTGGACTAGAGACCAGAAGTCCTGATGTAGCACTCAAGACAACATTGGCCAGCTGAGGGATAGTGTTCTGGTTTTTGAGACTACATAGTGTGATTGAGGTTAAAGGGGTGGTACTGAATGTCTACAGACATTGAGGGTATGGCGAGGTGGTTCGAGGATCTCCACTGTCTGCCAGCAGTGGTGTCCATGCCCCCCACCCCCCACCATTTTTAGCTGCACTGTAGTTCACTAAGCATATCATCAGCCTCACCATGCATCACACACCATCACATGCATCCAACATAACACAGCAGATATTTGCCTGCTGCTCACACTGCCCTTCCTGGGGCGTTGAGCATGTGGCTACTCCAGGGTGGTGCCAGCATTGTCCCGGTGGGTACTGGCCACTCAGTGTTTGGGAGCAGGTCCCCTGATGGGGGTTGGGGTGGGTCTCATGTTCATAGGGTGTGGTATCGTGTGCTCTGCTGGGGTGGCTGGCCTCTGGCTTGGCTGGTTAGCTGTGCTTTTGGCTCTCCAGGACTCCTGTCCCCTGGCCAGTGGGGCTCTTTTCAGGGCCTTCTGGCTTCTTCCCTTGGAGTGGGGCATGTGGTTGTCCTGAGGATGTGCAGCTCCAGGTCTCTAACATTTTGTGGGGACTATGGGGTGCTTGGTTGGTCTGTGTTGCCTCCTTCTGGCTGCTTCAGTCTGGTTGGTGTGTTTGCAGCTTTCCACCCTCGTCGTTAGTATCAGCTGCATCCTGTGACAGGCACATACACACCAGCTTTCAGATTCACTTACGCGTACACTTACATAGGCT
>VUQH01088107.1:25808-66764 GCA_015106775.1 Etroplus canarensis
GGAATCAGGGGGAGAAGAAAAAAGCAGCCATCAGCTGAACTGATGGGGGGAAAAGGCTGAGGCCTACATGCGGTTTTAATGGAAGTTTTTTTTCCCTCATGGTCGCTTCTCCAGCATGCCAGGGCTGTAATTAAAAAGGGGTTACAGTCTGTAGATGTGTTCATATGAAGAACCTCATACCCCCAGTCCCATTAGACACAGTTATGTGAATTTGCACACATGTCCATATGCCAGTCTGGCTGCACTCACATGCACACGAAATAGCAATTTGCTCCCATATTAAATAGCCTCATCCAGTGGATCAGATTCTTTTGCATTCCTTCATTGCCTTCCTTCATGGACTCATCTTTGAGAGTCATTGCCTCTCCACTACTGTACTTATCTTCCCATTTCTCCTCTCCACCTCCATCTCAAAATGTCTTAATACTCTGTAGCTCCACTCTCTTTAATCTGCATCTCCTCTCCTCCTTGGCTTTCTAGCCCCATCTCACACCATTGAGTGTGGCTTCCATCCTTGTCCTTGGTGGCGGACATGGGCATGAATCATTATCAGCCCTGATTAACCATACACGTAGTTGGCAGTCTGGGCCCCACTAGGGGCCAATGGCATGGTTTTTCTAGTGCTGAAAACATGAATTTTGAGCAGCACTTTCTTACTTGCCATGGTCCCACATGATCAGGGTTAATTTGTGGCGGCATGCGTGAATGGCGTAGAGAGGAGGCAGAAAAGGAGGAGGAAAAGCTACCAAACAGTAGTGCACTGCTTATCGCAGAAATGAAATATAATTTATTCAGGAATATGCAAATCCAACAATCACTCTGTCTTGTTTACCGAAGGGACCTGCTGATTCAGAGTCTGAAAGAGTGAGAGAGAGGGAGAGAAACAATTCTACCCACAGAAGCCAACATACAGTGCATGCACAAAGGCAGCCAACAGCAACTCATTTTACAGGTTTTCTTTAGATTTAGGAAATTAGGGATGTCGGGCAATTTCTTGGTGCTTTCATAGCTGCTAAAACCTTTAAATTTATTCTAGTGAAGCTGGCTTGTTTACAAAGAAAGGAGATATGTGCATTCTGCTCTATGGCATATACAGCATGTACTTAAAGTACATTACGTACCGAGCTTTATTGGGAATTACATACACTTTTAGTACCATTCTGTGTCTATAACCAAGATCATTTGGAACTCTTAGTTGGCATTGAGTTTTTGCTCATGTTTATAATCTTGTTTATTCATCATTCATCAGAAATACATCCAAATTTTTTACAATTTTGAAACTGTATTTCATTTATAGTATGTGTGCTTGTGTTTAGATATTTCTCGCTAAACTGCTAGACCATCTAGAGGCATTTTCCACCTGGAAAAAAAAGCTGCTCAAATTTATTCGAACTGTAAATCTTTAAGGTTAAAACATTGGTCTCTATGGGTGAGAAACACTTGGGGAAATTCTGAGAAATATAGTAGGCGTCATTTTTCTTATCTGTGAGATTTGGGAATCTCCACATAATAATGACAGTTTTACTTCCACATAATTAAAATTGTAGCTATAAGAATAAATAATAATTGTAAATCTATGAGTCAGTACTACTGATGGCCTTAACCCTATTCTAAAAATTCTTTATCTACACCTCTACCAAATGATTTGCATCAAGACTGAAGCAAAACAAATCCAACATCCAACTGTTTTAGTTATTGTATTAGTAGGTGGCCTCTTCAGTGAATGCGCCATGCTTGGCAAATTTTGTGAAATTTCACCAGATGTGTTTTTATAACAAATGCAGTCCAGACCCTGAAGAATGGGTTAATGGAAAAAAAACCCTTTTCAAGAAAGAGAGATATTACAGAAAATAAGGCTTTGTTATTGATGACCAAACATGAAATATTGTGCTGGCCCCAGCATTAAAAATTCAAGCAAGATATAACAATGAAACTTATAAACAAAACAAATCATGTCTTCTATACTGATAGATGGGCATAGTAGCCTTTCAGTGGTCAACTACATGTCATGTGAGCACCTTCACATTCTTCGTAGGGGACTTAATTAGCATCTTACGTTTGCTGTTGCAATATTCTACCTTTATTTTTTAATGTGTTCTCAGTTACAGCCATGTCCCCCATCACAGGGATGTATTTATGTGTTTAATTTTCCATTCTTAGGGGATTTTTTTGGTTTACGTAATTCATCTGTAGGACATTAGACATTTAACATAACAGCAGGTGTGTAACTAATCCAAGGGGTTGTAAACTGATGAGAGTGTTTTAGATGCTTATTAGATTAGATACTGTGTTACTATATTATTTGCCTAAAGTAAGGAAGTAAATCTTTTGAATAGGTGGTTGCAATGTAATAAATATGTCAGTTTGGAGCTAATAGTTCATGTGAGTATTGTAAATTTTCCTAAGAGACTTGAATCTGATCTGATGCTCAGATGGGAAGCGGTTAAATCTCAAACACATTTTTTATTAATAACTAAGAGGTACACTGTCTTGTACATCACATTCAATTTTGCTCTTCATCATCTTTGGGTTGTAGAAATGGGTGCGAGTTGCAGCCATTTCCTGGCTCCCCGTTGAGAGCCCAATTAGCATGGTTGTATTGATTTTCCTGCACTGCATTGCATGTACTTTTGCAGGTAGGTCCCTACAGCTAGTATGAATGTATGGGAGACAACAATTATCCACTCTAACAGAATCTCTAAGGCCACACAAAAGGGAGCGGAGCTCAGAAAATTGATCTCTTCAGGCTTGTGAGCTGTAAAGTGGATGAGCAGACAAAAGCCACCACAATTGGTGATATCTTAAAGCTACAGTATGCAAGGTTTGGATGTCAAACTCTGTAGTTATATTCTCAAATGTTATGCTTTCCCAGTTGCTTTGACTGTGACATTGAGAAATGAGACCTAGATCACAGGTTGAATGTAATCAACTTGTTATATCACACTACATCAGTCTGGGTATCTGGGATGATGTGCTTGTTAGTATAAAATTTGCTAGAACTGACAGTTTGGTGCTTTTTTTTTTTTAGGGTTGCACCATTCAGGGATTAGCGCAACAAATCATAGCAACAACAATAATTACATAAAGAAAATGGTAGATATGTAAAACCCTTTACATCTAAAATCACAGGATTAAGTGCCGTTTTATGGTAAATTCCTACTGCACTGGAGTTGAAAGGTTTTGGAGATTGGAACTGAAGGATGGGAATGACATTGACTTTGTTTTCAGAGTTTTTATTTTACTTTCTCCATGTCCATATAGAAGACGTAGGAAAATAGGCAGTCAGTGCCAAAGCTGCAGTGAGCCGATGGCAAAAACCTCAATTTAGACAGTCAGTAAATAAATAATAAGTGAAAAAATAACAAAGGAAAAAAATCCCATTAACTTTTTGATTAGGGCTAATTTACATTGTTATCTCGTTCATGTTGTCCATGTATATGGAATAATTGACCGATGTGTATATATATAGCTTTGTTCTACTCATACCGAGTACTTAAAGCACCATTCACACACACATTGATACAGGACTATTATTGCATGCACACACTCACTGGACCTTTTGATTGGTAGCTGGCTCACTCAACTTCTTGAACCACCTCCTGTGTGGCTTATCGTCACAGCAACTCCTTAGTGGAAAATACAAGGGAGATTAATCTGCATTGGTAATTTGGCAGAGGGGGTTGTGCCCCCACCTGGAATCAAACCAGGGACCAACTGTACAAACCACTGTGCTACAGGGGACACTACACCCACCTCCTCTGTACTTGTTTCATTTCAGCTCAGTGTGCAAGTCTCCACTGAGGTTTTGCTGTTCACCTCTGCCCTCTGTTTCACAGTGTCTTCTTTTTCCTTGGCATTAATTTTTATGGAAGTTACACTAAGATGTAATTTAAAGAAACACATTAGGTTTTATCGGTTAAATTGATGCGATAAGAACTTTAGCTTTTTTGAGACATTTTCACTTGAGAGTCTCAGAGTATTAGATCATCTTGGTTGTACTGTCTTTAGCAACATTTTTACATTTGCACATGTTAACTGTGTAGAACTAGCTATATTCAGGTGGTAAACAGACCATCTTGAGGTTCAATCATGAATAAAATTCTTTCTTTCTTTTTTGTAAGTAAATCAGAAAATTGTGTGTGGGCAGTCCTTGTGTTTATTTTTTTAAATAATTTTCTGACTTGTGAAAACATTTTTGCCAGAGTTTTTAATTCTTGAAGTTTTTTTAATCCTCAAAAGGACACTGCAGACATGCTTATTGATTTTTTTAACCAAGAAATGCTGTCTAGGATTTTCAGAGATATCTTTAGAAGCAGCACTTTTTTCTTATATGCACAGTGTATGGTTATGTAATGTCTAGAAATATATAACTATGTAGATACACACTTTACATATGTGTGTGCAGTTACACTTAGAAAAGTTCTATTTTCTGCAGTTGGTGGCATGCTGTTGCTGTCACCCAGTGACTCCTGTTTTTGATCCAGCCATGAACATGCAAAGCACAATATTCTGTAACCTCTGACTGTATGTTTACTAGCAGAATTTGAATTGCCCTAATGTTCTTTGTGGACAGCAATTTATTATATTTGCATTTGCAAAATCACTGGAGTTGTAAGCAAACAGGAATAATGACATATACTCTCACATTTTATGTTCTGTTCATGTCCTTTTCCATCTTCATCCCCAATTTATTTGGTTAAATTTTTCTGGTTTGTTTATTGTTTGCTATATCAACAATGCAATGTTAATTGACCGAAGTTATACACCCTCCACTATGCTATTTTTGCCACACACACACACACACACACACACACACATATACACGTTGCCTGAGAGTTCAGCAGCATAGCAGGGTTCTTACTAGGTCGAATTGCTTGGAGGCAGAAGTTAATTTCCAGTTCAACAGAGATAAATGACTTTCCTTTGACCTCCCTTGTTCACTGGCACAACAAAGACATTTTGGTATTCTAAGAGGAAAGTACTGTAACTGCCTTTAATTTTAAAGTGGTAGTTTGTTATTTGCAGTATGAAATAATTTCAGTTGGTTATGTTTTTCTGCTCAGGTCTACTTTCTTGTGTAAAAGTTTCTTTAGTTTTCAGTGCAGTTTTGAAGCAAGCCCATTAGACACAGCACAAAACAGTACAGCAGAACAAAAATTTTTAAAAAAGCATAGTTTACTATTGACAGCACTGCAGTTCTGTTTGGGGACTATAAGTACCTAAGGAGGATAGGTAGCTGAATATGCTAATAACAGCATGTTACATTAGAATAGAGAAATACATTATTATACCCATTCCTTGTAATTTTTTTTACATTTGAAAATGATAATCAAGAAGACACTACCCTTTAAATGATTTAAATGCATTTCAGTTTAAGTATTGTTATTATCACAACCCTATGAACAAATGTAAAGAACCCAAAACATGCGCTCTGTCTTAGATTGCATGGTTCCATACTTACAGTTGCTATTTTGAATGCATAAGTCCATTTATGTTATTGAGTACAGCTACATGAAGTGCTTTATAAGCACCTGGAGAGTATACTCTTAACAGGCAAAAGACTTCTCATGATGGTTGCCATCTTGGCTATGTAGCAGAAATAGAGGGACCATCAAACAAATTTCAGCCAGTTAAAAGGAGCATACGTCACCAGCACTAACTACAGTAGCTAGCAGTGGCAGATCTGTACAAGAGTGTACTGTACAAGAACTCATAATAATGTTTGTCTATATTTTGAAAATACCATTTTTCATAAATACACTAATCGCTGTGTTTAATTTGAGATAATGCTGCCATTCTAAAATTCATGCATTTCACAAGTATGTATAAAGAGCACCAAATGAAAGTGCACTAAAATCTTCTTCTTCTTCTTTCAGCTTCTCCCGTTAGGGGTCGCCACAGTGGCTCATTTATGAATCCTCATATTTGATTTGGCAAAGTTTATACGCCGGATGCCCTTCCTGACACAACCCTCACCATTTACACAGGCTTGGGACCGGCACTAGGAGTACACTGGCTTGTGGGCCCCTGTGGCTGGTTTGAAAGTGCACTAAAATAAGTAACTAAAATGAGACACAATAGGCCTGCCTATGTATGGCTTCTTAGCTGTGAATAGGTAGTTGTTCTTTAGGGAGTGGCTGAAAAAAAATTATACTGTCAGTAAAATTTCTGCACAGGCAAACTCCGTGACAAACCGTTGTGGACTGAGTTTACTTCCTTAACTTCTGTTCATTCAAGATTATGATCCAAAATGGCCTGAGCTCGCTGTGCAAGATGTAATTGAGGTCTTTATATTGTTGCACTGATTATTCAGCTGAGGTGGATTCCCAGTATCATTAGATCTGAAGTTTATATGACATTTTAATATAATTTGTTTTGTACGTGTTTTTCCTCCTACCAGCTCTCAGCATTTCAGCTCAACATTGTATAGATATTCGAACATTTGTGGACTCCTGTAATGATCTGGTACAGCAAGGTTTGATCAAACCAGTAATTTTTTAACAATAATGTAACTTTTGTAAACACGTGTTTTGTTTAGCTGTACGCTGAGGATATAAGTATTCCTAAATGTTTAATTTATCTCTTGGTAGATGCTTCCTTAATTTTATTATATTTTAAATTTGAGATTTGAGCATAGCTTTGTGAAAGATTTATTCCTGCATAGTATGCCAAGAGACCCATATGTGTCTTTAGAAGAAACATAAGGAAATATAGAAATTCACATCAAGTTATTTAGAGTGATTTAGAAGGATACTTTGGTGCAGATCATAGTAGGACTTGTACCTTAATCAAACTGCCAAATTCAGATCTGATCTAGGTCAAAATATGCAGCATGGAATTAATTTCTTCCGAGCTCATATTACACATATTCTTAGTATTCACCAAATTTTCAATGTCAAAGCCAATTCTGAGTATTTATAGATTGTGAAATGTGGCTTTAAGTCATGTTTACAAAATATATTGTGATCCTAAGTTCCAGAGTGAGAAAAGTTTACACTAATTATTATTATAGTAGCCATTCCAGTCATTAATGATGATGTTATGTAATAGAATGATCATCATAACTGACCAACCTGAAGAAGAGGCACTAATGACCCATGGACCCCTACTGAGATTTCTCTTTTTAACATTTTCTTTTTATTGTGCATGTAATCATCCTGACCTTGGGCAGGAGACACCATACTCAATTTTTTTGTCTTGATCACAGAAAACAGTTCTCTTATAGGGGAATGCTGATTGTCCCAAGTTTGATATGTCACAGTTACTACAGTTTTAATAATGTGTGTAAACACAATGCTGTGTAGAGATGAGTACAGAATGATTTCAAAAAAAGTTTTGGCCTTCAGAAAGTTTCAAAACTCACCTCCTTTAAATCTGGCCAATTTGGCCATCACCTTTAAGGTAATCTTATTGGCTGGCACTGTGATCCTACTATTTTTAGAACCCTCCTTTGAAGTCCTGTTCTGACTACTTGCAAGAGAGTGTTCATAGAAGTGCTTTTGTAGAAGTGCTCTTCTGAAATTTCCAAGATGCATGGTTAAATATGTTGTACTATTTCTGGTGGAAATAACTTATAAACTAACTTCGTACATGTAAGACTAAGATTTGACAGTGTAATTGCCCGTTTTATGCATAATGCTTCTGGAGTTTATTTTGAAGGACTGACTGTGCTCACAGTGGATACCTGGATGTGCCTTGCTATATTTAACACAAAGGGTGCACATACTGTAAGTGACCATTATGCTCTCAATTATCACCCTGCATTCTCCCCCACTGCCCACCATACTGCTTTAGCACTTATTAGGGGCACATACTTGAGGTTCAGCCACACAGTTCACCGTCAGCCCACATTTGGCTGGTAATGAGCTTGACGGAGGAGACAGAAAAAGGCACAAATAGATCACTGAGTGGTGACCCTGGTGAATGCCACTGTAGCGGCTGTATTGATTTGTGACTCTAAAAATGTGGCAAACAGTGAAAAGAGAACATATTTTTTAAAATTACCATGTAATCTTAGTTCCTATTACTTCTGGAAGATTTTATGTAAGAGGTCTGGAGTTTTTTCAGCAAAGCTCATTCAACAAAATTTTCACAGTAGTGATTTTATTCTATGAATTGCCCAGCTTGAAGGCAAGACATGACTTTCTTTTGCTGTCCACCACCTGGTTTATATAGCAAAGATTACTGTTGTATAGTTAGATGCACAAATGACTAGCTACACTTTTTCATTAGCAAAATGTAGAGTAAGACATCACTTATAGACACACTTACAGTGGATTCATGCTTCTGTATTCAATCATTGCCATAGATACTTCTGAAACCTTACACCGTACTGTACGCTGTAACCTGATGTGCACCTCCCCAGAAATGTAACTACATGTTGGGTCAATGCACACCATGCACAGGTATGAAGCTTAATTTATGACTCTGCGGTGACTCTATGTAGTGCCTATAAGATATTGGCCAGTGGCCGTACAGTGTCTCTGTGAAGACACTAGTTGGCAGTAGAGTGTCTGTACTACTGATTAGTTTCTGTTTTACTTTTACTTCCTATCTGTACTTGCTGTGTTTATGCTAGACAGTGATGACCATAACAACAGAAGTGCTGCGTGAGTTGGAGCTAATAAATATTTAACAGCAAATGCTCATGATAAAAGAACTGCTGCAGAGAAAAGAGAGAAGTCGATTAAAAAAACGTAACAAGGAGGCAGCCAGAAGTACGTAGAAGAAAATGACAATACCAAACTGGCCAAACACAGTAGTTGTGGTCTGCGTCAATGCGACATGTTGTTACATTCCTTGAGAGATGTATGTCAGGTTACAGCAAAGGTTACGACGTAAGAGTTCACTGGGGTTCATGGCTACAATGTACCTATGGTGTCAGTTTAACACACAAGCTTGATTGAAGCTTGAGTGTTGGCGACACCATCATCTGCTTGTGTAGGCTACTTTGTAGGCCCTACAGAAACTCACTGGAGTTAAAAACTAGACTTTATTTCCGTCCTCGACTTAAACTGCACGAAACTGCACTCTTCATCTCCACGGCAACAAGGTGTTTGGTTATTGGTGATTTAAACTGATACTGAAATTAATTTAGATTTGATCTATATCAGAAGATATTATGTGAACCTTTCTGAGAATTACTGCTTAGGCATGATAACGACCCTGAAGCTAGCTGACTAGCTAACTGAAGAGTCTTTACTTGTTGAGTTGCCCCAGCTGACAAGTAGCAACGGAACAATGCATTCTTACTTCACACGGAAGTCATTGCATCAATAAATCTAGCAACGCTAACTGGATTACTTTCTGAACTTCAAAATAAAACTATTCCTGTCATCTCCTTTCACAATAAAGCCAAACAATTAGCATTAGCGAGTTAACATTTTCTTAAACCCTTACTGTGTTATATCATGAGAATGGTTTATTTTGTTACCAGCATTACTAAATGAACTTGATAATATGCACAATCATTCAAACCAGCAAAGTCACAACAAATACAAAGACTAAGAAGAACACATTTGTACCACAGACAACTTAGCATAGGGTTAGGGGAACACTATATTTAAAAAAAAATTATTCTGACTTTTTTACTTGTTGATCACTTAATTGATTGACTTAATGTGTTAACTCTTGTTAAATCTTATTAATGTATAATTTCAGTTGGATAACAGTGTAACTGAGCTAAACTAATTTTAATTTTTGCATGGAAATAAAATTGATTTTTTTAAGTAGGCTTGTATTCAGACCTTGATCAAATTTAGAGCCTCTAGAATTGAAATTATCCATTGGATATGTACATGAGTATCTTCTCTTGATTTTCTTTTTAATCTACTACAGTGATATTCAATTTGACCGTCTGAGGCTTTCAAGTTCTGTTACAATGTATCCTGGCACCAGCTGACTGCAAAACAGTTCAAGAAACTGTTGGATGAAATTCATCTAAAGTCCCGTGTTGCTTTAAAAAACTGGGCTATTGGCAGATCTGTTAATCATTAGATGTGCCTGTCAGATTATATTGGAACAAAACTCACAGTTATTGAAGCATAGCACATCATGGAGACAGGTGGTTGCCAGCCTGGTAATGATACACAAAAACCATAAGTTGTCTCCCACATTGGATTATGTTAACTGCAGGGTACGGTTGGAGCTGATGCTTTTCTGCTGTCTTTGGTGTGAATACACTGAGAAGATGCTGACCATACCAACAGAGTGCACTTTTCTTTGTGCTGTCTTTGCTCAACCTAGGCTCACTAAGATTATGTTCTCAGTTGTTTAAGTAGGGTTCTGTATTTTGTGAGGGCTGCAGTCTTGTGGTCTCGAGAGATGTGATTGTTGTTCATACACAGAAAGAATTTCACAAGGAAGCAGCACAAATACTGAGCCATGGGATTTACTGTCAGCTGCATTTAAAATTTGGTGGATAACAAACACTAGATGCTGTGATGGTTAAAATAAAAGACGTATACTTATATAGCTGTGATCTTCGGTCACTGACAGCTTCATGTATGTCAGTGCTTGAAAGCTACACTAGGCATAAAATAAACTTGCGTTTAGAGATGGTTGGATGATGTCTATGATCTGAAGCCTTCGAAGTCTCTTCAGAATCATTTCTCATGTCAGCTTATCACAGACACATATTTCTGTAAGCCATCAGTTCTTGAAATAGTCTTTTCTTGCTTCATTCCTGGGCTTTGCTGTATGTTAGGAGTGCAAATCAAATTATTATGTCAGAATGGAGAGCTGTTATTGCTATTTCTTCGCATTTCAATAAAAGTCTGGGCATCCCTTGTAATGTCAGGAGAAATGCTTAAAGCAAACTGCAAAACAAACTATCTCATCTAGCCTAAAAGGGAACAAAATGTGGCTCAGCATTAACATTTGAAATCTGCAGTTCCTCACTCAGCTTCAAGCTTCTGTGTCTAAAAGTACAGAGCACAGTTTGGAGATTTAACTAAGCACAAGAACTCAGCTCAATTCCCAAAGCAGCCGCCAACCACCCAACTGCACCGCACTTTTGGAAAATAGACACACAGGTAACTGATTTCTCCACTGACAATGCTACAGAAGAAAAGCTTGCTCTATCATTCCAACCATCTGGAAGTCTGGCTCAGACTTGAGGCTGATGTGTAACTTTTAATTGGAGAGACAGTAGTGGGAGGCAGAAGAGTAGGAAGGAATGATCCCAGTGGATAGACAGGCAGTGCCTGCTGCCAGATGGACAACCTGAGTTTGCTGGTGTGTACACCATTTTATTGTCAGACCAATGTGATGTGAGTTCTATTTCTAAAGAGCTTGATGGAGAGTCATGGTTTTGTCCAAGGCACCCCAAGTGCAGTAAAATGATGCTATTTTCACTGGACAGAATTAGGTAGGGGCAATGCTTAGATTCAGTTTTCTGTTTCTAAAAAATCTTATCTGTGAGAGCACAGACCGTTATGTGAAATTCTGACCATTAACTGCACCCTTCTTAGAAGCTCTTTAAGCTTGCAAAAAATCTTTATTTTGGTTTAAATTGGACCCATAATGCTTTTCCATATTTTGTGTCAGATATATACTGTTAGAATGGTAGATACTCATTTGAAAAATAGTCAAAATTTTTTAATAATGAGGTCCGTGTAAAGCTCAGGCTTTACGCTGCTCCGCAGTACATGCTCTGTTGCACAGTGTTTTCAACTCTTTGCTCTGTATAATGACAGTGATGGTGGATATCCTTAATATGGTCATCTCAGGCACATGCCTCTGGCTGTGAGCAGCAGCACCACCCACCTGGTTTTCAAACCTTGTGTTTGGGAGGGGTAGCCAGTCACAAGAATGTTGACTTTTATTTTAAAGGGAAGGGAGCCTGTTTCAGACCGATGGACTGAGGTGCTGCAAAAAGGCCCTACACAAGACAAATAAGGATTAAATTGAACTGGGAATCATGCAAATCAACTCTAGTAGAGTCCAAAACAATATTATGGAGCTAGAATTGAGCATAATGGATTTCTGTTTCAAGACTTAGACAATAACAGTCTACTAGATTGCTGGATTTAAACTCATGTAGTACATCAATTTTAAAGTGAAAGGATAATTTCAACATTTTGCTGGACTTGGACAGAAACTAAACAAAGATGAAACTGACATTGATCTTTATACACCACCTTTGGAAAGAGAGCCAATATGGATGTGCCTTCAGCTGCTGCCTTGTATTTTTCCCAAGGGGGTGCCACAGCAGATTAATCGTCACTGGCAATTTGGCAGAGGTTTTACGCCGGATGCCCTTCGTGATATAATCCTCTATGGTGAAAGGGGCTTGTGTCCGCATCTGGAATCGAAGATGAAGATGGGAAGATGAATGTGCAAACTACTACACTACGGGAACATGGAAAGGAAGACAATATGCACTCTTGTAAACATTGTAGGTTTAGTAGGTTTAATTTTACCTTCAGTTCTTCACAAGGAATATATACATTTGTATATTGTATTTATAGGTATATATATTTCTTAGTGTAAGATGATTTTGCAGAATTATAAAGATGACTATGGCTACAGCAGCTAGCTGCAGAGATGTGTCGCAGTCTAATTTATGTACGAAACAGATTTTGCAAGGTGTATTGTTGGTTTGTTGAGACACTCAGTTGTAGTTTTTCTTTGTGCACTTCTTATTGTGAGCCTGAGAATTGTGTAGCAGTGGCTGTCTTTGCATTTATTCAGTTGTAGTGCAAAATCTGCAGTGCATGAGCTCCTACAAAAGTTAAAATGTGAAAATAACGAATACTGTGCTGGACGGCTGTTTTGTGCAGTGTTACTGTATCAACTTCTCCAGCAGTCTTGTTCCCCAGTGTTTCAAAAATGTTAATTCTCATGAATATTGGTAATACTATAAAGCAGCTGCTTCCACATGCAAACATTCCTGGTGTCACGACTAGTAGTTGGCACCAAAGTTATCATAGCCTTGTATTTTTCATTCGTTTCTCGTGGCTTTGCTTGTTTCAGTGTATTTTTTCTTGTTTAAAAATGTGTAGTTTTAGTTTTAGTTTTCTGTATTATACTACGAGTGGTCAGGGGCAAGATTTAAGGAGTTCAGAATTACTTTTTGCAATACAACACCTGACTCATGTCAGCTTATTTATACATAAGCTTGAGTCATGTCTCAAGTATTCATATGCTCAGATTAAATAAACTTCAGAGATGTTTTGCTACGAACAGAAACTGCTGAAGCAACTGGTGGCCTTCTCATGATAGTCTGGTGGCACATTGGCTGCTTTTTTGGGAATCCTTCCACATCTTCAGCTAACATTTTAGGGTCACCAGTGTTTTTCCTCTGGACCTGTACCCTTCACTTGAGTAGGGCAGTGAAGACAAGGCTATTCTTTCACCATCTTGCGTTAGTCTCACCTGCTCTGGCTATCTCCCCAATGGCTTTCTTTAGTTCTCTGGGCTCCAAGCTGATCTGCTAAAGGAGCTAGCACGCTGATGTTGCTGAGAAGCCACGGCAGTTGACTTTGATAAGAAATGAGGCTGCATGCCATCCTTTGGCAAGGCCCTCATCAATCAGATCTTGGTACTTGACTTTTTTTTAGCTCATGAGAAATGACTAGTCTGTCCTCCCAGGCCACAGTGAGTTTGATTAACAAGGTGGTTCTTATATATCTAGATAGGAGAATTATATCTGGTTGGAGTGTGATCACTGCCACCTCTTCTGGGAAGACAAGCTTCTTTTTGAAGTCTACATGCATCTCTGAATCAGAGGCTCAATGTCCATTGGAGGGCGGGTTCTTGGCAGTTGTTCTTGCCTTTGGATTCTTGTTTCTTTCCCAGTGGAACCTTATGGCTTTGAGTGGTGGGACCTGGTGTTTGACCCTCTGGAAATCCATCCGTTTGGCAGTTTTTTTGAGGACCTTGTTCTGTCCCCACTTGTAGTGGTCATTGCCCAGTGCTTCGGGACATCCAGTTGGTTGGTTCAGGGTGCATGGGGCTGCACCACATGGCTTACAGGATGCGTTCTCTTTTTTACCGGATTTTTTTTTTTTTTTTTGCCAGATATTAAAGTTGCTTGGGGTTGGCAAGAGGTCACATACAGCACACAGGAGGAAGACAATACAAGTAAATATTTTGCAGACACAATGTAACTTTTTTGCTTCAGTAAAGAGAGAGTTCCATAGTTGAAAGGAAAGTCCAAGGGCTATTAAAGTGAAACAACATTCAAAAAGAGTTTGCTCTGAGCAGTGCCTGGCTCAGAGGTTTTGAGAATCAAAGTCCAAGTTGATTTCGGAAATGTGCAAACTGAAATCTTCTGGATTCACCTGCCTCTTTGCACCCTCTCTCTCTTACTCCATTCACCAGTCTCCTCAAGCATGTGTATGTTTTTATTCGTTTCATACCTCTCTCACGCATAGTCATTTTTCACTATTGCCTCTCTGCTACCCACCACCTATCCGCCCAACCTCAACCCCCTTGACGTGGGAATTCAATTTGTACTGTATGTTTCATTCCAGCTCATATTTAAATGTATTTCATGTCGGCTGCTTTTAATTAACTTGCAGGATATGCGACGAGGGGAGGGGGCAGACAGATAGATAAAAACTCCTCACATCCGCCAATGAGTTACACTGGCAATCATTTACCACTTAGACAGTAGTGAAGAAGCCCCCTGTTCGTTGCCCTGGCAACTGGTGCCTTGGTGATTGATTCCTCGCCAGTGTGGCATCGCTGCAGGGAATAGAGCGTGTGAGCTTAGCATGCTTGCTACATCTTTCTAATTAAAATGGGATTACAGAGTCATCGCTGTTGTATGTTCAAACAAATGCAAGGCTGTGAAAGAAATCAATTTTGGTAAATGTCAAGGCTGTTAAATACAACTATGGATAAACAAATGTAAGCAAGCTCAATACACTGATTTGGACACTCCGTGCAGAGTATATGTGAAGGGTGTGTTTCCATGTGATTTGCATGTCGTGGTTGTAGTGATTGACAGTCCATCCAGAAATCAATCTTGAGTGGCAGTGCTTGAATCATGTTATATAGCACAAATCAACAGACGCAACATTTAGTCTGTCTGTTGCTGTCTGCTAATCAGAAAATATTTTTCAAATTGGAGCTTAATGTACATCTTAAATGAACAACGGTTTCTTAACGTAATTGGATTAGACAAGTCAATCATATGTGTGTAGTTTATGCTGTTGTCTCTCAGAGTACTGTGTATTGACTGGCAAAATATTCTCCCTTGCAAAGCACTTCTTGATTCCTAATTTTACCACGGCTATTTGCACTTATGCCAATGGGACACTGAGGCACTCCGCTATTATATTTCAAAACATGATTGTACTTACATATGAATGCAAAATGAGATACTAAGCAGTGTAGCAGAGGTAGGAGAATAAAAATTCAATGCATTTACAAATGCTGCTGCAGAACCAGTGGTTCCATTTTATTAATGAACAATAATTCTACTGTGGCTATATGGATAGCTTAGTGCTACCTTTACTTTCCTTCGTAAGAACATAAAAGTATGTTTCATATTTGTGTTTGTGATACCATGTTGTTTAAGGCCAAACCACACCTTTTTGCCAATCTCTTGATAACTGTGTGCTTGAGAATCACATTCTTTAGTTGGTATTCATACATTTTATAGTGGGTTCTTGAAGCCTGTGACAGCACCAGAGTAGCACTACAACTCCTTGGCATAAGAAATGGAAGATAGAGTAAATGTAAGTGAGTGAATGAGCAACAACAGAAGGAAGGGGCGTGAGGCATACAGAGTAAAAAAAAAAGAGGTCATGAGGTTTTCAAATTTCAATCACTATAATGCAGTTACTTAGGTGTAACTGGTGTAACATAGTGCCTTGGGCCTATTCCTAAGCGGAGCTCTTTGGCACTGGCTGTGTGGGATGTGTCATTACAGCAAAGGTAATAATAGACCAGGGAATTTATAATGTGACGCTTTTTACGTGCCTATGAAAGAGTGCCTGAAAGCCCAAGACTGCTGGGAGAAAAAAGAAAAAATTCATGTTTGGTTGTAAACAACAGAAAGCCTGTTAATAACTAATATGTCATGCAGGTGAAATATATATTAAATCTCTCATGAAGGACCTCTGGAATGGAACACATTTTAATTTCACCCATATAGAAATGTGAATTGGGTCTACCTGCAGACTGAGGTGTACCATGAGTAACACATACGTCTACTACATCATCACATGAAACCAAGGTTTTTACAGAGCTCCCTGTGGCTAACAAAGTACTCTCTGAAATGAAAGTGCAGTTACAACCTTATGAAACAGAGTGCCCAGATTAAGCATAAATCACATACCTTCTTCTATTGCCCTTTCAGTCTGTACTCAGATTGGCTACCTGACTTTTGTGTGCTCAGCAAGCATGCAAACCCATTCTTTTAGTGTGTGTTGTAAGAGAAATATGAGAGCTCGAAACAGAGTGAAGTTTCTTGTGCAAACTGAAAGCAAATCTATTTTAACATTCAGCATGCAACATATTTGACTCTGCTGATTTAATGCAGTGGTTTTGCCATACCCCACTTCAGAAGCTGAAAAAAGTTTGCACAGAACATCACACAAAAATGCACGTCCCACCCCCCAGAATTTTATCAATCACTAACAATAAAAAAAATCCATATTTGATTTTACTTCGATATAGGTGTATATTATCAGTGCAATAGCATCAGCAAATGTTTGCTTATTTCTTTTTCCATATAAAAACTAACTATTCACCTTAGTTCACCTAATATTCACCTGCAGTGGCCCTACACTGGGGGCCTCCCCGCAGTTTGATGCATGTACAAAGCTACTGATAAACAGACTTCTCTTTCAGTAGAAAGCAACTGAAAAAAGATGCAAATGAAAAACAGAATATAATGATTTGGAAATAATTCAAACCTGTTATTTAATTGAGAATAGTAAAAAGACAGCATATCAAATATTTAAACTTAGAAGTTGTATTTTTTTTCTGAAAAATACATTTAAATTCGATGCAAACAACTAATTTTTAGCTTATCTGGCTGAAAGACGCTGTTGTCAGCCCGTCTGTCCATCTGTCTAAAACTATCACTACTCCTCCTGTAGTATTGGTCAGATTTTAGTGAAACTTGTACATGATCTGGGTCTTCTGGGTCAGGGTCATGTTTGTCATTTTATTGTAACTTCTCCATTTTCTCAGGAATTGCTACTCCTAAAAGGATTGGTCTGGTTTGTAATGTTCATTACAAGAGTGTTTGCGTGTGCCCCTCGGCCATCTATGCATAAATGCCATCATTAGGTGTATTTACAGCATAATAACATCTTCAGTTAGGTTAGGGCTGGTTAGGAAATAGGGCCGTTGTCCTGGATATGACTGCTTGCAAGTCTGCTTGACTTCTTGGTGGATTTTAATTCTCCTGCGTTTGTGCAATACAATCAGCCAGTGAAAAGAAAAACTGAACTTCACACATTACAATAACTTGTGAATTGTGATGGATAGAGAGCTGGATGAGCTACTATGTCATTGACCTAAAAAGTTGGGACAGAGGCTTGTTTACTACTATGTTGCATCATCTCTTCTTTCAGCAACACTCTGTAAGCACTTGGAAACTGAAGAGACCAGCTATTGTAGTTGTGAACCCAACATCTTTTCCTATTCTATGCTTAATATAGGATTTTAAGTACTTAACAGTTCAGGCCTCTTTTGTCAAATTTGTAATTTTATAATGTGCTAAATGCTTTCAAAAGTTGACTGGTCTGGGCTGCAGTTGCATCGGTTTAGCACCCAGACTCTTGCCATTCTGTTCTTATACTTGCAGAATTTGTTTTTGCATTGCTTTATTATTATTATTATTATTTTTTTTAAATCATCATTAATGGTGATTCCATAGACCTGTAGCTTACCCACGTACCCACATAACACCACAGATGCTGGCTTTGCACTGATAACAAACTGGATGGACCCAAGGTGGCCACAGGATCTTAAAAAGTCTTAAAATATTAATTCTGGCCTGCTGGGTCACTAGGCTTGTGATACAATTGGAAACCCTGAATATGATGAGCACGAAGAAGAAGGCCTTGCTATCCAGTTCATTAGTCTAAGGAAATGGGAAGCTTAACAACAAATTGGTTGAGAATAATGAATACTTTTAGTGTTTAAAGTTGCCTTACCAAGCAAACTACTTTGTATGTTGAATGGGATATTGTTTAGAACAGCAATTATGTTTTTGTTTTCTTTTCACATTAATTAACACAATTGAATAATGTTCTTAAATTTCACCTTACTATTCGTTTTGAATGGACCTTAATATATTTGCTTGGATGTGGTATACACTCGCAGGCCACTTTATTAGGTACACCTGTTGAACTGCATGCTAAGGCAAGTATCTAATTAGTCAATTACATGGGAACAACTTAGTGCATTTAGTCATGCAGACATGGTTAAGATGATGTGCTGAAGTTCAAGCTGAGCATTAGAATGGAGAAGAAAGGTGATTTAAGTGAATTAAAATGTGGCCTGGTTGCTGGTGTCAGACTGGTCTGACTAGTTCAGAAACTACTAATCTACTGGTATTTTCCCACACACTTATCCCTAGGGTTTACAGAGAGTGATCCAAAAAATAAAAAATATCCAGTGAGCAGCAGTTCTCTGGGCAAAAGTGCCTTGTTGATCTTAAGAGGTCAGGGGAGAATGACCAGACTGCTTTGAACTTATAGGAAGGCAACTCTTGTTACAACTTAGATATGCAGCAGAGGATCTCTGAAAGCACATGTCAAACCCTGAAAGTAATGGACTCCAGCAGCAGAAAACCACACCGGGTGCCACCCTGTCAGCTAAGAATAGGAGACTGAGGCTATAGTCTGTCAAAAACTGGACAATAAAAGATTAGAAAAACACTTCCGTGATCTGATGAGTCTGATAAGGGTTAGAACTTGGTTTAAACAGCACTGGTGGTATATTGTGTGGGGAACATTTTCTTGGCACAGTTTGGGCCCCTTAGTACCAACTGAGCATCCTTCAAATGCCATAGCCTACCTGAGTATTGTTGCTGACCTTGTCAATCCCTTTATGTCCACAGTGTACCCATCTTCTGATGGCTGATTCCAGCAGGATATCATGCAAGATCACACAACTTAAATGATGTCAAACTGGTTTCATGAACATGACAGTGAGCTGTCTGTACTCAAATGGCCTCCACAGTCACAGATCTCAATCCAATAGATCCCCTTTGGGGTGTGGTAAAATGAGAGATTTACATCATGGATGTGCAGCTGACAAATCTGCAGCAACTGTGTGATTCTATCATGTCAATATTGACCAAAATATATGAGGAGTTTTCAGCACCTTGTTGAATCAAAGCCTTGAGGCAGTTCTGCAGGCAAAAGGGGGTCCAATCCAGAAATAGCAAGGTGTATCTAATAAAGTTACCAGTAAGTGTATTTTTCTTTTTGGATGTGTATTTACATCTCATGTTTGATTTTAAGACAACAAACTGTCCTTCAGAAGTGTTTCTGAGGTCATGCAATGATTTAAACTGCAGAACTGTGTTGTGTTTATGAATGCATTTATTATTATTGCACCAAATACAACAAAATTAGTACACTATCCTAAACAATGCCAAATGCAGTGCCACTTACTGGTTAGCATACTGGTATGCTGGATTTTAGCCTCTTAGAGCTGCAGTGCCTCATGACTCCTTACCACCAAAAATGATGGTATCATACATTATAAGAAACTATATCAACTCTGTCAGACCTGTCTTTTAAAACCAGCCCAGCCCATTTTACATCAAACACGTTAAAAGAAAAGAAATGGCTGCAAATCCTAAATGTTACAAAGGAAAACAGTAGTCTGAATCATGCTTCATCCATCTCAAGGAGAATGACAGTGTATGTTTCGTTTCTCTTTCGGGGTGTGTGTTAAATATCACACATACGTGTGTGCGAACAGCGTCAGGTTCGCTCTCCTCTTGAGCGGAGAAGAAAACCATCTGGGATTGTGTTTGTGTTAAGCAAAGTGCAACGGTTTTCCACTCTCATTCACACAGGCGCCTGGCATCATGTAGGGACTAATGTGGAATCTAAATCTGGACCTTGCTGATAGAAAATGGCAGGTCACACTGTTTGACATGTGACTCTCACAAACTCCAGTGCAGGCAATAGTGCTAATAGATAATTGCCAGCATAATAGGAGGTGACATATTCTATGATGTTACACTCAAAGGCAGTGGCCATCTTCAGTGAAGAAATGGCTCTACTTTTTCTATTTTAGATTTTAGTTCGTCTTTTAATTCATAATAAAATTAATTTGGTTTTTGAGAATCAGCCAAAAATAAAAAGTTTTTATGTGAACCTAGACCTATTGGTACTTCTATTAAAGCAACTTAAACTGCAGTGTTTTTAACAACATTACACTACAAGAACACATAACAGTGCATCACATGAATATCAACACCATGAATATCTTTCTTGCCTCCTCTGATTTTGTACCTGGATCCCACCAAGTTGCGTGCAGACCTCTCTTCCTTTGCCGACTCACACACATACAGTAATTCCTTTTTTAGAGACACACACACCCTCAACATAACAGTTTGCTGTGGACTCACACTGCCTCCCTTCGCCTCCCACTCATCCTACTGATTGGAGTTGTCAGGAGTCAGAGGGTCACAGTAGAGGATGTCAATAGGCCTCATTCACAGACACAGAGAAGCACATACGCACACTCAGACACACACATACACACTGTGAAGTAATAAAGGAAAGAAGCAGACAAAATGACAGACAGTAATACAGTCCTATCTTAAGCATGTATAAACACACCCCACAATCACCCCATCATGTCAATAGCTGTGCATCAGCTCTGTCTCCCACTCACTGCTGCCGTGCACGACGATGCAAGTGAAGACCATTCAATTTATATTCATTATTCACCAGTCAGCTGCCTTGATTTCAGTGATTGGATATACCCTCTTTCACCTCCCGCCCCCTATTTCTTCTGTCCCATGGGAGGACTCCTTGTGTGGCTAGCTTTGTGCGTGTGTGACTGTATGCCTTTTATGTATGTTAAATGGTGCTTGGTGTGTGGCAGTAAGAGGACTTTTGGGATATAAGAAGAGAAAACATATGATGGGATCATTTTGATCAGGACCTAAGAGAATAAAAAGAGGAAAATCATTTCATATTATCATTCAAGATGCTTTTCAAATTAGAATAGGAAGATTATGCGACATTTATGAGACAGAAAATACCAATAATTTTAAACAAATTCCCTCACCAATTTAAACACCAAGAGTCATTTCTATGTGATTGCTTGTGGTGGTGTTTTTGAATGAATGAATGAGGGTAAAATGAACAAAATTGAATGAACCTGAAACAGTGAAGAAGAAGAAACTCAGTCAGTGAATACTATTCAGAGAATGAAATCGTACATTTTTCAAATGATGTTATAGAAACGTACTGACACTTCTTTAGTTGTTCTCTTATCATGTTCTGGCTAGATGGTTGTCTTGCATTGTATGGAGTATAACAGAATAGCTATATTGGTTACCATTGTTATTATTCTCAGTGTAATCCAGCAAGTTTCCACTCTTCTGGGAAGGCTTTCTAAAAGATTTGAGAGTGTGTCTGTGGGAAATTTTGCCCATTCGTCCAGAAGAGCATTTGTGAGGTCAAGCTCTGATGGGAGGGTCTGGCTCACAATCTTCATTCTAGGTCATCCCAATGGTGCTGGATGGAATTAAGTTCAGGTCTCTGTGTGGGCAAGTCAAGTTCTTCCATGCCAAACTCATTCAACCACGCCTTTATGCACCTTGCTTGGTGCACTGAGGCACAGACATGCTGGAACAGAAAAGGGTCTTCTCCCACCTGTTCCCACAAAGTTGGAATCATAGAATTGTCCAGAAGGTCTTGGTATACTGAGACGTTAAGATTTCCCTTCACTGGAACTAAGGGGGCCAGGCCAGCCCCAGAAAAAGAACCCCATAGCAATATCCCTCTTCCACTGAACTTTACAGCACATTCACCAAATCCAGACTCACCAGTCAGACTGCCATGATTCCACACTCAACAGAACACATTTTCACTGCTCCAGAATCCATTGGTGGCGTGCTTTACACCACTTCATCCATTGCTTGGCATTGTGCTTGATGCTGTAAATCTTGTAGCTGCTTGGCCATGGAAACCCATGCTATAAAGCTCCTGGCCCACAGTTTTAGTGCTGATGGTAAAGCCAGAGAAGGTTTGGAACTCTGCTGTTATTATATATTTTATATGTTGAATGAAACACTTCAATTCCGTTCTTAAATATGTGGCCCAATACTTTTGTCTATGTAGCGTATATCATCAGTTACTTTGTAATTCCCACTCTTAGCCTTACTCCAAAAAGGATTCCATCAGGCCTGACCCCTTCACGTGTCCCCAAAATAGCAAGAAGTCTGCAAATAGGGTAATCTGCTCTGCTCTATTTTCTGACAATTTGTAATCTAAATGATTAATTACTTAAACAGGCAAATTCTAAACAAATAAAAACATGAAAGAAAAAAACATTTTCAAATTTTATATCGAAAAAGTAATGAAATCACACACTATTTAGTTCAGAACTTCAGAAATGTCAAAACTGGGGCCATTTCAAATCAGCTTTAAATACAAAGTGCCTAAGCCACCTTTCTAATGCCCTATATATCTCTTTGGTCTATTAGAATTACCTTCAGGAAAACTGTGAAACCACCAGCACGCAGCTTCTCAGTAACAACATGCTCATCAGAAAGAATCAACTGCAGCACAACCCAGCTGAAAGTAAGAGATGATTGTTTGATGAGACATTGGCTTGGCTATCTTTATCTGTAACCATAAGCAGAGGCAACCACACACAGAAGCTCACAGGCAGTTTGCGCACAAATTGTTTTGGGCACCTGTCATCCTCTGTTATAATTAGCAAGTGGACGTCTAAATAATTGCCATCAGGGCTGTGGCTGCTGTATCAGTGTTGCCCTATCCCTCGCCTTTAGTTGTAGCATTATTTAAAGGGCCGGCGCGCCTTCACAAAGCACAGCCTTGAGCAAAGTCTTAAGCTGTGTACTCAGTCAGAGACAGCATCTGGAGCACTGAAAATAATTAACTGACACAAGAGGGTTTGGTGTTGGCTTCACCATTTGTTTTGTCCACACTTGTCCCTGACACACACAAATACGCATATGCACGAACATACAGGCAGCTTTTGATCATAACTGTGGCACTGCCAGGAGAGAAGGAGGTAACACGCTCATCCCAGTGGGGATTGGGGACGGTTGTAAAAGTAAATGAGGCAGATGGGTCTGTCTTGGAAAAAAATGAAAAAGCCCCTTTGAGGAATGAAGATAGAATAGTTAAGATAAAGCACTTGTGTATTTTGGAACTGATGACTGGCACAACTACAATAAGACTAATATAAAGCAAAAGTTTTGTAATTATATAATCGTGCATTATTGTATAAGCCTAGAATTTTATATTTTTTTACAGAATGGCCCATAAATCAATAAAGTATAACTCAAAGTTCTCCAACAGTCATTTAGAAACATATAGAAACAATGTAATATACAGCAGCATGTGCATCACGTAAGCTATCCATTTCTGCTTCTCCTGTTTGTGTGCTGATCAAAATGCAGGTGCAGTGTCATCATCCTCTCATTGTGTGCTTTTGTGAGAGTGTGTCAAAACTGAGCTTGCTGCTATAAAGAGCTACGCTCCAGGGCTGGTGAGAGCTATCCCGGAGTGTATCGCCAGCCGTTGCGTGACGACTTGACTCACACTTGTCGTTCTTCCCTCTTCCTCTTTCCCCCGATTGGACTGTTGCAGTGTGGAGCTGTATGTCAGGACCACACATACACACACGTATAAATACATACAGCTTATTCACAAGGAGCTGTTGTCTGTGGCAAGACCATAGGTCACCAGGCTTGTCTGCGCAAACCCCCTCCCTCAGGGACTTTGAAGCTGGTAGAGTTTCTGCTCAGCAGCGCCCTCACTGTGCTGATAGTGGCCTTGCTTAGATTATACAGTCAGTGATGCTCAGTTTAGTCCAACAGCAGCTGCTGCCTCTCCAAACCAGCCACTTTCCAGAAAAACATCTCCCGGGCTTCTTAATGGCAACCCCCCCCCCCCCCACCCCCCAACCCCTCCCAGAAAAAACACACACTAGCACACCCTCTCCCCTCCCTCTTTCCCCGTATCACCCTCCCCCCATACTCGCTGTTGTTCTACAGGCTACCTCTGTCACACTCGCGGCCTTTCTTTGTTGTCATCTCAGTTGTGTGTGTCAGCATGACTGTGTCTGTGCGTGCATGTGTTTGTCTCCCTCTCACTCACATTCTTGTTCACAGATTTGTCTGATATGTCCTGAAAAGGTCCCACTTGGAGAGACATTAGCATAACAGTGCTTAGAGTGCATTTGTGTCTCCAGAAATTATTTCCTTTATAGAAGCAGACAGGATGGAATTTTTTCCGTGGGGTTCTCGCAGTGTTAGTACAAGTTGTGGGATCTCAGACGTCGCCTAAATGTTCAGGTCAGATGTTGTGTAAATCTACACAAAAGCAACAGCATGTAGAGCACTGGCTTGAATATATATCTACTGTGACATTATATTGTTAGCATAGTTGTAGTTCAGTGACTTTCCCAGCCTGTCGGTGGGGTCTGCTTTGCCTGCTCAGCAAGAACTCTCCGTGGTGCTGACTTAGATGGCGCAAACTGGCGCTGTCCATGGTGCTATCATCACTGGTCCTATTTCAGTTGATCTTTGCTGAGCTACAGCTGATTGTGTTCACTTTTGTGGGCTCCGTCCTTTGTGCTACCTCATCTGTTTCTCTCAGAGCTGCATGCCATCCGCAGTGCTAACGCTGCTTGTTTGGGCCACAATGCAGTTTGAGCTGCCCAGTAACCACTTACAGCAAGCAGAGACACTGTCTGCCACAGATTATAAGCTGCTAACTGCCACTCTGGATTCATTTTTCGAATCCTCAGGAGCAACCTTTCCTTGCAACCAGCTCATATCCTGCCAGTTAAATGGGTATCAGGAAGCAGATTTGTCACTGCTCTAGCTCACAGGCTTGATCTTCATGCAGGCGCTGTGCTCTTTTCCTGAGGTGTCAGGAGGATTTTCTTTGTTCAGTGTTTTGACTCACTGCATGCCACAGTAGGGGGAGTCTCACTGATAGTCTAGTGGTACAGTACAGTTTCGGTTGACCACATTTTGCGCTTTCTCCTCATGTGTGCTCCAAGCAAGTCTGGACCACATAGAGCACTGGAGTCCTCTGCTTCCTCTGTTTTTTAATTCTCCAAAACTACACAAAACTTTAATTCATATTTCACTCACATTTTCCAACTAACCTGATGAAAAGTTAAACTCGCAAAAAGTTTAGTTCAGATTAATACTCAGTATATTTAAATGGCATCAAATTACAGCATAAGTCACCTCAGGGCACTTTACATTGTAAGGTCAATGGTAGTGCCAAAAAAGGAGGTTTTCGTTTTAGCAAGCACTTATGTTAATTTTTTTTAATCTGGAAAGGCCATTGAGAGTAATATATCTTAGCCACTTCATTAGGTAAATCTTACTAGTACTGGGTTGGATGCTTTTATATGTGCAGAACTGCCTTATTTCTTCATTGCAGAGATGCAGCAAGGTGCTAGAAACATTCCTAAGAGATTTTGGTCCATAATAGCATGATATCATCACACAGTCGCTGCAGATTTGTTGGCTGCACATCCATGATGCAAATCTCCCATTCCACCACATCCCAAAGGCACTCTATTGGACTAAGATCTGGTAACTGTGGAGTCCATCTGAGTACAGTGAACTCACTGTCATGTTCATGAAACCAGTTTCTAATTATCTGAGCGTTGTGACATCCTGGTGGAAGCAGCCGATAGAAGATGGGCATTGTCAGCTACAGTGCTTAACATATGCTGTGGCATTTAAAGAATGCTCAGTTGGTACTAAGGGGCCCGAAGTTTGCCAAGAAAATATTCCCCGCACCATTACACCACTACCAGCAGCCTGATCCACTGATATGATTGACATTAATGGAGGGATCCATGCTTTTTATATTGTTAAATCTAAATTCTAACCCTACCATCCAAATGTCGCAGCAGAACTTTAGACTCATCAGATCGGGCAATGCTTTTTTTCAGTCATCTATTGTCCAGTTTTGGTGAGCCTGTGTAAATTCTAGCCTTAGTTTCCTGTTCTTAGCTGACAGGACTGGCACCCGGTGTGGTCTTTTGCTACTGTAGCCCATCTGCGTCAAGGTTCGATATTTTTTTAAACATGCTTTTCTGCATACCCTGGTTGTAACAAGTGGTTATTTGAGTTACCTTTACTCACTGGATGTTTTCTCTTTTTTCTGACCATTCTCTATAAAACCTTGATGTGGTTGGGTGGAAAAAACCTAGTAGATCAGATATTTTCAGATATTTCTAAAATGTTCAGTCCATCCCGTCTGGCAGCAACAAAATTGCCATGTTGAAAGTCACTTAAATCTCCTTTTTTCCTCATTCTAATGCTCAGTTTGAACATCAGCAGGTCGCCTTCTCCATATCTACATGCCTAAATGCTCTAAATTGCTGCCATTTAATTGCATGATTAGATATTTGTGTTAACAAGCTGAACCTAAAAAAGTACTCAGTGGGTACACTACAACAGTGTCATAATTGAAATGTAATGTATATTAAAATATGCTTAAAAAACTGTGAACAGAAAAATTATTTTATTGCACATAAATAGACTGGTATTGTTTTTAAAACTTTTGGTTCTATTATTGTAGTATACTGCAGTTCACTGGGTGGTTTTTCCAAGTGGTATTGTCTTGTCTCAAGCACTAGCTTTTGCTCTGCTGCTCTGGATATATGATATCTGTATTATATTTTCTTATATTTCTTTACTTCAATTCTACTGAAAAGTAACACATGAAAACAAAAATATTCCACTAGCTAGCTTTGTAAAAAGTTAGAATCCATTTGTTTCCAGCAATTGATCATTAGTCAGGTATTATTATAACATCCTACCCATTATAACTCTTCGCTTCAGCCAGGCCATGTATGAAAAGGTAATGCAAATACATCATTTTGTGCTGCAACTATAATTGCAGATGTGCTAAAAATGTCTGCATTTGCTTGCAGTGGAAACATACATTTTTGTTGAAAACATGCTAATTTATGACCCCAGGCCCCTGGCATCCATATCTAAATTTAGTCCCAGCAATGTTTACTCCATGGCTGTGGCTTTGTACTATAAAATACACACAAAACAATAAAAAAAATACAAATATAATAAAAAGAATCCGTATATGGGGTGATGTCATCTCAAAGTCATAATTGATGACTACAATCTGCAGTGTTCTGTAGTATGGCTCATAAACACTTATTTTTGTTATGATCCCAAACTCTTAATTCTCTGAGTAATGTTAAGCTGAGCTGCTAAACTCCCCAGATCTGTATGTGGTTGATCTAATGATTTAATTATTTTACATTAAAATAATATCTTTGTTAAATATTGGGCATGTGTTGCATACTGCTGCCCTATTTCCCAGATTATTACTGGTAACAAATGCAACTCCCCACACAGATTAATAAAGTATAATGATTCTGATTGAATATTTAATATTAATGTTTTTTGGAGTGGATGTTCAGTTAATATGGTCAACCTAACACTGTTGGCATGTACTGTGTGACCCAAACAAAACCCATAAACTCAGAGAAAGCTTTCCATATGACCTGTGAAAAGGCAAGAATCACTGTGGGTCAGTGCTGGAACCAGCAAGCATTTCCAAACAGTTATGTAACCTAAAATGCGTGTAAGAGGCTTTTCTGACATCCATAGGGCAAGTATAGTTATAGCTCTTTGATTCATGTTGTTATTTTTGTCAACTTGTTTAGATGTTTGCCCTTAGTAGTTGTAGTAAACAAATTAGCTTAATGTATACCGTGAGGCATGGTTCACTTTGATCTAATTTAGTGAGGTTGCATCTAAAGATATGAGGGTGTTGCTAAAAATACCACACATTCATGGACATGATAACAGAGAGAGGAATTTAAGGCCAGATATGAGATTGTTTAAAACACATATCTACTGAAATCACCAAGACTGTTGCCTTGGACACCGAAAACACAATTCTTTAAGTTGATTATTTAACATTAATCTTGCCTTAGAATTATGGGCATAACAGCTCTTTACATAAATTGCACTCCTACACTTCTGTCTCCCACATGCGATTGCTTCACCATGTCCCTTAGTCCACATTGGGGCGACCAGGGAGCTTTTTTAAGCCAATGCATCTCAGCGCTCTCACCAAATGAATTGGTGTGTGAGCCAGCAGAGGTTCAGTTTATAAGAGGACATGAGGACTGATGCTCTGGCAGGTTACAAATCTTGGCGAGGGCTGATGTTAATTTAAGGGTCTGTTCAGCACTTTCCAAATTAGATGTGAAATGTTAAACAGAAGTTTGGAGGGGTGCTCACCCCAGGCTGAGGGTGACACGTCCTTGAGACAAATTTGTGCTCACCTTGAGTGCTAGATCAACACAAGGACCAAAGGAAAAGTCAAGAGAGGAGCATGGTGAAAAAGTGCACCAGGCTTCCTTTTGCTATAGAATGAGTTACTAGTGCATTTTCCCTCTTCTTCCATTAAACTGTTGAGAGGTTGAAACGATTTGCCTCTCACCCTCTCTCACTCACTCTCGCCCTTGTTCGTGTGTTTTGATAGCCACAGGAGGAATGTATTGGATTGCAACCATTCGAGGGATACACGAAATTAGCCCATTTTCACTTATCAAATGTTGGAAGTCTGATTTGAGCGGCTGCCAGCTTTCTGTCTCTTATGTTGTCTGAAATAGATTTTTTTCCTTTCCCAGCTCCTGAAGCTAACCGTG
This sequence comes from Etroplus canarensis, assembly GCA_015106775.1. Lineage (NCBI taxonomy): Eukaryota > Metazoa > Chordata > Actinopteri > Cichliformes > Cichlidae > Etroplus > Etroplus canarensis. The sequence goes on from VUQH01088107.1 coordinate 54,660, forward strand.
TTTGGCACCATACCAAGATGATCCTGGATAAAGATATTTTATGAGATGGTGCAGACGAGTACTCTCCAGTGTGCAGCCCCAGTTATGTCGAGAGCTCTCTTTTGTCTGCATGTACTTGTCCGTCACACGTTTACTCCATTTTCTGCATCTCCCTGAATTAATCTGTCATGACTATTTAAGTAAACATTAGTCATTTATGTTTTTAACATGACTTGGATCTACTACAAATTTATGTTTTTGATCTTAACATCCACATTTAGGTGAGCAAAAACTTGTCAAAACTCAGGTTAATATATGTTCAATGAATAAAGAAAACCTGTCATCACCAGGTCCTGAATATTCCTACAGCTGCACAACCACCTATTGAAGTGCTTTCCCGCAACAGACGGTGATTATCACTTGCAAAACCATCAAACGGGTGCATGTTGATTTGTACATGAGAGTCGCATGCTTCCTGCTATTACAGTATGTTGCAAGATGACAGAGTTACCCCGGAAGGGGACCAAGTCATGAGCAGAGGAGACACAGAAGTAGGTCAGCTCCTAGGCGTTTGTTACATCATACATATTCATAAACAGCACCCAGTTGTTACAGAGTGAACTCACTCCACACAGACTGTTTATTCTGTTCATTGGGCCCCGTTCTCCGTTTAAATGTTAAATAGTGATTAAACATCACAATAATAATATGAACAACAGACCCTGATTGCTGCATTTAGATGTACTTAACTCCTCTTACATGAACACTATACTATCAATATCTCATACTGAAAAAGTCATCTTTATTTGCTATAGATTTATTCGCTTTCTTTTTGAGATTTACGCAAGAAGGCAATCATATTTGTCAGTTATACACACTATACTGACATAAGTATTGACCCACCTACACATTACACCTACTGGAGCTTTTATGACATCCCGTTCTAAATCCATGGGGATTAATATGGAGTTGACCCCCCTTCCCCTTGCAGCTATAACAGTTTCCACTCTTCTGGGAAGGCTTTCTAAATGATTTTGGAGTGTGTCTGGGAATTTTTGCCCATTCATCCAGAAGTACATTTGTGATGTACCAATGCTGGACAAGAGGGCCTGGGTTGCAGTCATCCCATAGTATTTGATAAGGTTGAGGTCAGGTCTCTGTGTGGGCCAGTCACGTTTTTCCACGCCAAACTCATGCCAAACTCTAGCCTTTCTTTTTTCACTATTCCTAGTCATGCTGGAACAGAAATGGGCATTCCCCAAAGTGTTCACACAAAGCTGGAACCATTAAATTGTCCAAAATATCTTGGTAGCATGAAGCATTAAGATTTCCCTTTACTGGAACTAAGGGGCCCAGACCAACTCCAGGAACAAAAACATAACAAAACAAAGCAACCCCATAGCATTATCCCTCCTCAGCCACCACTCCATCCGACCCTTGGCATTTTGCTTTCCACACTATGTGCCTCAGCACTCGACAACTCGGCTGAGTTGCTGTTGTTCCTTAACGCTTTCACTTTACAATAATGCCACTTATAGTTGATTGTGGACTATCAAGGATGGAAAAAATTTCACAAACTGACTTGTTGCAATGTGGCATTCTCTTACAGTACCACACTAGTATTAAGTGAGTTCTTTAGAAGGACCCATTCTTGGACACATTGGCAAAAGCAGGCTGCATTGCTAGGTGCTTGATTTTATACATCTCTGTCAATGAGACTTAACAAAACACCTAAATTTAATGATTAAGAGGTATGTCCCAATACTTTCATCCATATAGTGTTTGAAGATGCAAGCCAAATATAGCTTCTTAGTCAATTAACTCGACTTAGTATAAGACTGGAAAAAAGGAAACCATTTGCTTGCTCTTTGCAAACTTTGGTTCTGTAGTTTTATAGTACTGGGAAAAAATGCAGCTTCCTGGTGATAAAGCAAAGTGTCAGTTGGCAGAGGCACTCTAAAAACGCCAGAAAACACTAACTGCTTAGCTGATGACCCATCACAGGAGCATTAACTGTTTTAAACTTGAAAATGCAAAAGCCTACCATATCTATCTGCCTTTAGCTCCCTACCTACGTACCTGAGACTGTTAAGCAGAGAATCTGCGTGATTGTACCTTTTCTTATCTCTTTGTTTTTACTTTTGAATAGTTTTCCATGATTCATCACTTAATATTATTTACTTCTATTTAGCCTTAAGCCCCCATATATATGTGTATATATATATATATATATATATATATATATAGATAGAGAGAGAGAGAGAGAGAGAGAGAGAGCAATACTGTCTAATATTTGGCTGTGCAATTAATCAGATTTTCATTTCAAGTAAAATTTTGAATTCCACCCATGATTAAAGCAAGATAGAGCAATTATTTTGCTGCATTTTGTTTTAAAACAATGCTTTTGTTTTGGCTTTCAGCACATTCCTTCCCTTTTCCTTCTTTCTTTTCTCCACAAAAGTCAAAGTTAACTACCTGGCAGACTATGGTAGGTTTAGTTCACTTCACATCTGTTCATTTATTTTGTTTATTGAGTTGAAGTATAATAAAAGTTCAAGGAGATGCATTTAATTATAAAGACAAGTTTCTTCTTTTGAAAAGGTTTAATAACTAACTGCTTTTTCCAAAGTATGTGAGTAATCATGTTAAATAATTGTGGTGTCAGTATGGACCAAAATTATTGTGACAGTGATTTTTGAGACCACATGTTACTGACTTAATCTAAGTGCAGGTGGTCTTGCCTGTCAAACACAGACTCATTGCCTGCACTGTACATAGACTTTTTATTATCTTACATTATAACCCCCAAAAGCCCATTCTGAAAATGATACTAAATGATGCCCAACGGTGCTCTATTGGATTGAAATTTGTCTACTGTGTAGGCCATTTGAGTATGTGTTCAAGAAACCAGTTTGAGAACATTTGAGCTTTCTGACATGATGTGTTATTCTGCTGGAAGCAGCAATTGGAAGATGGATGTACTGCAGTCATAAAGGGATGGACATGGTTAGCAACTATACTCAGGTGGGATTCTGTGTTTATGTGATGCTGAATAGGGGGAGGTGCCCAAACTGTGCCAAGAAAATATCCCACGCACCATTACACCAACAGTCTATAGTAAATCATCGATACAATGCAGCATGCTTTTATGTTCCAAATGTGACAGTAGAAACTGAGAATCTTCAGACCAGGCAATATTTTTCTAATCTTCTATTATCCAGATTTGGTGGCGAATTGTGGCCTCAGTTTCCTGCTCTTAACTGACAGGAGTGGCACCTGGTGTGGTCTTCTGCTGCTGTAGCCCATGTACTTCAGGGTTTGACGTGTTGTGTATTCAGAGATGTTCTTCTGCATACCTTGGATGTAATAAGTGGTTATTTGGTTTACTGTTGCCTTCCTGTCACCTTGAAGTGGTGTGGGCATTCTCCTCTGACCGCTGCCATCAACAAAGGCATTTTTACCATGAGAACTACTGCTCACAAGATTTTCTCTTTTTTGGACCATTCTCTGTAAACTGTAGAGATGGTTACAAAACCCCATTAGATCAGAAATTTCTGAAATACACCAACAACTATGTCAAGTTCAAAATCATTAGAATCATCATTCTACCCCATTTTTGTTCTTAGTTTAAACTTCAGCAGTTTGTTTCGACCATGTCTGCATGCCTGAATGCATTTAATTGCAGCCGTGCGATTGGCTGATTAGATATTGGCCCTAATGAGCAGTTGAACATGTGTACTTAATAAAGTGAGCATTGAGAATAGAGGAGACATGAATGGCAGTGATCTTTTCATTGAACGTTCAGCTCAAAAGCATCTTTAAAAAGTTTCAATTTCTTTAAGACTTACAGACTTTTCAACCATATTCACTGTATGAGTCATATAGGCTGTGCCTAATGATACTTGCATTTTTGTGTATACAAAATGGCCACAGCTTCACAGAACCCAAAAAAAGACATTTAAAAGTTTCTCACCTTGCACTTTTTCAACAGTCAAGCAACCAAGAGTCCTGCATATTTGTTTAGTGGTATATAATAAGAGAATAATATTAAGGTAATTTTGCTCTTCATTAATCACTTAAGTAATTTTTGTCAATTAATAAAAAACTACTGTAATTGTCTGAGCACTAACTTTAGGGACTCATGCAGTTGCATGTAAGCTGTAAGACCAGACTGATTGATTTGATCAGTCAAAGTACAAGAGAGATACTGATTACCAATACTGTGTGCACACCAGATAATGCAGTATTTTTTCGAAGCATTACAGTTAAAACATCTGACTGCTTTCCAGTCATCAAATCACATTCTGCGTGGTTACCATCTGCAGTATTGGCTTCAGTAATTTGGTATAATGACAGCTGGGTAGTGAATGGATCCATTCTTAATTTTAGTATGTGCTTGCCGTGACGCTGCGCCTGTCCTTCAACTGCTGCGGAGAAAAAAAGAGAGGTACAGGAGAGTGTGGGAGAATGAATACAAACTGAGTCAGTCGCAAGGCTATGAATTGCACTGATAGTTCAAAACATGATGCTATTTCTGCCAGCTACTGTTATTCACTCAACCCTAATACAATCAGACACTCCAACACAACGATTATGCAGGGGGCGAGACTGACCTCTTCTCAACTCCCAGCAGCCTGTGCTACAGTTTCAGAATCATTTGTGGGATTTTACAGATAAAGAGAGAAATATAACAACATTTAAAAGTGAGTTTCACTTAAATGTGTGGTTTGTGGTATTTCAGCACATTGTATGTATGATTAAAATGCAAACACTCATTCATTGTTTTAAATTAAGCATTACCTCTCTTATTACCTTTGTTGAATTAACTTTGATAACATTTTCACTTCTGGGAAAAACAGGGTAATTTGCTTCTCTAGGTGCTTGTGTTTAATGCCAGCAGGTAGCTATTAATGCTATCACCAGCCCAGCTAACAGTATCTGAAAGGTCTCTTGTTCATTGTTACCTGCCATAAACATTTCATTATGGAATTCTCAACCTATATTTTAGTTTTCCCCTCCCTGCAGTCTGAACAAGTTCGTCAGCTAAGGAGAGAAACTGAGAAAAATTGAGCTGGAGAGAGGGAGGTGAGGGTGACAGGGAGACTCTCAGGAGCTCAAGCTGAAAATATTGAAGGCGAGGTGAATGTTAAAGTCAAAACGAAAATACAAAAAGGGGGATGATAGATGGTGGCGAGCAAAAGAGGCTGTAAAGGAAAGTAAAAAGGAATCAATGTAAAAGCTTAAGCATGCTGCCAGTCTTTATTTTAAAGAGCAGACTTTACAGGCAACAAACTCCTACATGCGCCTGTTAGTCGACATAATCTCGCTAAAGGTGTCGGCTGCGTGTGTGAGTGTGGGGTTCAAGGGTGGCCTCACTGCATTGCCTTTGTTTTGTCAAGCCTGGCTGCAGCACACATTGCACTGGCTTCTTTTCTTAGTGCTGCAGAAGAAATGCCTTGCCTATTGATCCACTCGCATGTAAACAAAACATCTTCGTTTTCTGGCTCAAGGTACGGTACGTATACACAGGAGATTTCAGTCAGAAGACAGTGTATACTATGCAGTGCATTCTTCCTCTTCTATTTGTGTACACAGCCTCTGAAGTACAGTGCATTTGCTGAAGTACAAAAAATGTCAGTTTATTCTTGATTTAGACACTGTAAAGATTTTTTTTACACATTTGTACCTATACATTACAATACCCAAACTAGACCAAGAGGGTTAAATTTGTTAATTCAGACTTGCAGTTTTTGATCCAATTGCACCCACTGACTGTATGGCCACGGATGTAATGCTTGCAGTAATTAAACCGCAAGCACAAGATCTATTTTTGCATACTGTACACTTGCTCCAGGTGATGTCGGGCCTGACAGGTGCAGAGACCATTCAAGAGGCTCAACTTGCCCTGTGTTTCCTGCTCTGGGTACTTCTGTACGCCTGGCTGCTCTCCCTGAGTCTCCCTTCTCCCTCCTCAGCATTCCCTCCTCACCATCACCACTCTCTCCATATACAACTGAGCTGCAGCAATGGGTCAAATGTCATCCTCTTGGGATTCTGCGTCTCCTTTTGTCATTGCTGAGCTTGATGATTGCTGTGTGTGTGTGTGTGTGTGTGTGTGTGTGAGAAAGAGAAACAGGGCAAGAGAGGGAATCTGAGAGTATGCAAGAGAGGGCAGAGAGAACATACTTGTGTGTGAGGGTGTGATTTTCTGAAAGAGTTAGAAAGGTTTGGAGGTGAGTCAAGGAGAGATCTCCCCTTTGTGGTGCTGTAAAAAATAGCCATTACAGCATGGTAAATCACAGCTTGCCTCTTGGACACATCACATCTGTACTTGGTTCGACAAGAAATAGGTGCTGAGGGAATTGTGTGTGTGTAGGGGTGGGAGGAGGGGTTTCTTTATGGGCAACCAGCTGAGACCACATGCAAGGAACATCCTAATTGGTATTCAGGCCAGGGCTGTCACAGCTTCTCACACGGTCCTTACCTCATACACATTCCTTTCTGTTGCCACGGCACCGGGCCCAAGAGAGGGTTTCTTCGGCGTCAGAGACGAACTTGTCCACTCGCAGAAACCCAGTAAATCCCCATGTCCATCAGCACCAGTCAGTTAAACAGGAGTCTTGTCAGCCTCTTGTCACTTCTATTGCCTGCCATCTTATCTCCCTTTAGGGTTTAGTGAGACACACTGTGGTTTGCTAATTAAATGATTCTGTTCCGCTTTTACTTTGGTGTCAGTACCTCCTTAGACAGACCCCCAAAAGCTAATCAGGGGCTTAATCAGATATGTGAACTATACATTGCATATTGTTGTAAGGCTATTGTAAGTTGTGAATTATCGTCTTTGCACTTCTACAATTTGGGAACAATATATTTTGGATATTTTTTTATCAAAAACTTTTTCAATTGATAATTACTTTGACATGTTTATTGCCATGTTGTCATGGTGCCTATTAGCCTGTTTGTATGTTTTTTGGGGGTTCTTTTTTCGGTGTGAGTTGGCTGCAACAGCTAATTTTTCCAAGCTAATTGTTGCAGTACAGCCAATAGAAGACTACTGATGTGTGAAAGTTATTGGATATTTTTTCCCAAAATGTCAAGAGACTGGTGATGTGGTTTGATTTGACTGATTTTATGTTTTATGCAGTATCTCTGTTCTGTTGATTGTTGCACATTGTAGACGGCCCCTGCTCACTCTCCTCACAGCTATAGTAGGACAACTTGTTCTGATAAAAATTTGGTTGCAAATTGTCTACTTTGATTTCACTGGAAAGGGGCATCATTTGTGCTTTTATAGCACTTCACTCAAGCATGCTTCATGAATTTAAACTTCCAAAATCAGTGTCTTCCCAACCATTTGCAAGTTGCTGTCACATATCTGATGTGTCCTACTGTGCCATTTTGGTCTCACTAATGTATTTCTACAGAAAAGGAGTGTGTCTCCAAATTTTTTAAATGGAGTGGCATGGGGGAACCAAGAACAAGTTGCACAGAGGCCCACATGGGATCAGAATATTTATCCATCCATACATCTTATCCAAGTCTGGTTCACCAAGAACAGATTCATAATACATGATCCGCTGTGGTGACCCCGAACAGGAGCAGCCAAAAGAAGAAGAAGAATCCAGGTCTGGTTCACAGTGCAGCAGTCTAAGCTTCTTCTCCCTGACCACTTCCTCTAGCTCTTCCAGGAGGACACTAAGGCATTCCCAAGCCAGCCAAGAAATATAATTTCTCCACCATACCCTGGGTCTGCCAAGAGGCATCCTAGTCAGATTCGTCAACCACCTCAGCTGGCTCCTTTTGATTTGGAGGAGTAGAGTATTAGTAGAGGAGTACTGACAATATTTAGTCAGTTTTAAAAAGCTGTGTAGAAAACATTGGGTAAGATTTTCCAGCTCATGCTCTGTCTCCTGTTAGAGATTTACTTCACAAAATGGAGCTGCACAAGAGTTTAGAGAAAATGTTTAATGTTGTGCAAAATGGAAATAAAGTATTTAGACTTTTTGCTTTAGTAAAATTGGTGACATGCTTGCACAGTGGTTGGTACTATCACCTCACAGCAAGAAAGTCCTGGGTTCAAATCTACTGGCCAGCTGGAGCTTTTATGTGTAAAGTTTTTATGTTCTCCTGGTGTCTGTGTGGGTTCTCTCCAGTTACTCAGACTTGCCCCCAAAGACATGCAGAGGATTAAGTTAACTAGCAATTCTAAATTGGCTGGGGGTGTGAATGGTTGTCTGTCTTTTTTGTGTTAGCCCTGTGACAAACTGGTGACCTGTCCAGGGTGTGGCCCACCTCTTGTCCCATGTCAGCTGGCATTGTCTCCGTGGCGAGTGTGTGCTGTCATCAAAGCTAAAGGCAGGCCAACAAAATATTAGAGTGGGACTTTTTTCAGCCAGGAAATGTATAAAAATGATAAACTAGAGCCTCACTAATATTTCTGAGGAAAATATGATATAGTGAAGAAGTTGTTGTGTCCACAGCAATAACTATTGCTTTACTTTGTTATATTTTAACATCTCCCATACCTTTCTTTATATACTCTTTCCTGTGCAATATATGCCGCTCACTTAGATGTAAGATTTTGATGCAAAAGATCCAGATGTTACAGGTTGGTAGAGATCAGAACAAAGGTAAAAGTAGAGTGAATGACTTTCATCAAGTGTCAGTAACATGGTTTAAAACAGAGCCCTGACTCTGCTGATGTACAATATGACATACAGTAGTCTGAGTTAACGAACATGTTTGCTTACAACTTTTGACTCCAAGGGGTGAAAAAAATACAGTGATTACATTTTCTGTTTCAGACGGATATAAAAATATTTTTTCATGATTTGCCTTGCACTTCATCCCTTGCATTGATATAATGTTCTAGTTCTGCTTAACTGTCACCTTTCCACAAGAGTATTGTCATACTTGGAACATACCAATATGATAAAGTGAGATATATTCACTGTGGCCACCTTTGCTATTCTCACACTCCCTCTGACTTCTCTTTTCTCCCCATCTCAGTTAGCATGATGTGAAGAGCCTAATAAGCCTGCCTGTTGGCACTTAGCACACCTGAAAATAGCATTTTTCTGTTTATGTGCAGCACTGCTCTTCTCACAGTCCTAGATACACCAAGAGCCCACTGTTTGGCAACACACAGCTGTTGAGATGCAACAACTCTGCATTGTTAATTTGTCTGACCTTTTGTTTTATCTAGCTGCAGAGTGGGAGGCTACCAATCTGAAGAAAGTGGAAGAAGCTTATGAGACAGTCAACATGGAAATAAGGTAAGGTAAAAGGTAGGGTAAAATAAAGCAATAGAGGCAGAGGTTAGCTTCTATTGTTGCATATGTGTGGCTAAATCCTCAATATTTTGCATTTTCTGTGGATGAAACATTCGCCTCTCATACTGTTATTGTAACCAGGGCAGCACTGTAATTTAACCAGGCCTTAAAATAGACTTCATCCTTCTGTGCTAAAATAGTATGGAAAGCCGCACAGTGGTGAATTTGCACTGTGTGATACCTAAGGCTAAAGTTAATGAAGAAAAACAAACGCTATTGGTTGCCTTCTGTGCTCTGCTGGGTAGTCCTCTTCCAGCATAGTTTGAGCAGAACCATATCAGCCTGAGTGCTAATTATCGACAGTTCTCTGTGGCATTTTGATAGACAGAAATTGCAATTATTATACAGTAAAGTAAAAAAATGACCTCATATCAATAAGCAATTGGATGCATAGTTTATATCATATTCCTACACTAAAAACACTTTACCCCTTAAAAAGCTGTGGTGTGATTTATAAAATGCAATTAAATGCATTTAATTGATTTTGTAGCATTCTTTTAACCTCTTATCATTCTTAACTTTGTAGTCGCACTTTTACCGTGCTTTCAACAGCTAAGCAGGCATATGCAGGTTTGGATACAAATACATGTTTTGCTCCCTCTCGGATGTTTTCACAAAGCTCTCAGCCAGCCAGCTAGCAATAGCTGATAAATAGCTTCTGTGGCCCTTAGGCCCCCAAACTGTTCATTACAGTAGGGAGAGAGGAGTGCCAAGCATGGAGATGGCAGTTACCAAAAGGTCAACATTTTTTTTCCCCTAACCAAACACTTCCATGAGGGGGGAAAAAAGGAACAGGAGCTGGCATGACTTCATTTGTTCTAATTATTCATTGTCCACCTTGCTTTAATAGCCTCTGGCCAAATTACTCACTATCATTTGCGTTGGAAGACTAGATGTGATTTTCTCCCTTGTGTCCTCTTCAGGCCATGTCCTGGCCTGTGTGCATTTCTCATTTCATACCTTTTAGAAGTAATATGAAATTGAGGTCTACTCCTAATTAGTCCATACATTTTATGCTGTAAAGAGCAATTTTCACCAGAATTGACTCTGCGCATGAATGTTACGACCCCTGGCCTACTGAGAATCACACGCATGCATGGTTACACAACCTGCATTGCTTTTCTGACCCTGAATAATTCCCCTACACCCCACCTTATCAACCTCAAGCGGAACAATCACCCTCCCTAAACATTTGTTAACCCCTTTAGCAATTCTGGGTTATGAATATGGAAATGAGGGCCTCTGCGTTGTTAGAGATAGGGCTCACTTGCTTTATTTGCGATTAGTGAAGAAGAGCAGCCCTTACTGGCTCAGATAATTAGAGACACTGCATAGAAATGGGCTTTAAAGGGCTACCTCATCAACACACTATCCAAGAAGTCAGTCACTAAGAGAAGCAAGGAAAATAAAGCTACATTGTCAGCACAGCTGTGAGTCATGCAAAAGTTATTAAAGCAGCTTTTCAGGGACTGACAACAAATTGCATGCAACAGTTTTTTTGATGTTGAAGAGTATGTGTGCTATGTTGTCTTAAACTATGAAAGTGAGTATATTTTAAAAACCATCTTCCATAGACTCCTGTATCTTAAATCATTTTCTTAAGTGTTCTCTGATGTAGTCTAAAACTTCACATTGTAACTTCAAAAGCTAATTTAAAATCTGCTCCTTATCGTCTGTGTATTTTTGTTTCTTCAGCGACTTACAGAAGAAGTTGGCCATAGACTACGGAACAGATTGGGAATTTCTGTTTTTAAACAGCCAGTGTTACAAGCTCGAAGTGTATGAGTAAGTACTGACAGAACTGGGGACCTGTGTAGCTACCCATAGTGCTTCCACCTTTTCTTGAATGTATTCAACTTTTTCCCACTGTAACTACTGGAGTCTGTGGGAGCCCCAAGAAGAATATGGTAAAAATTTGAGAGGTTCATTTGGGGCAGTCCCAGTCTGAGTTCTTTCATTTCCACTCACTGGTAGCGCTCTAGTACTGCCAAAGATTTGAAGTTGGATTTTGTATGTAACTTTTAAGTTGGAGTAATTGGATCAAGTTGAATTGAAAACATCATAAGCTCTATATGGTTTATACACCCACTGGGCACTTCATTAGATACACCTGTTTAAATGCTCATTAATCCAAATATCTAAACAGCCAATGACATTTTAACAACTCAGTGTATTAAGGCATGTACACATGGTCAAGATGACCTGCTGAAGTACTGACTGAGCATTAGTATGGGGAAGAAAGGTGATTTAAGGGACTTTTAATATGACATGGTTGTTGGCGCCAGATATGCTGATTTGAGTATTTCACAAACTGCTGATCTACTAGGATTTTCCTGCACAACCAACTCTAGGGTTTACAGAGAATGGTCTGAAAACAACAACACTAGAAGACAGAAGGCTACAATTAGATTTTACCAAAACTGGACAATAAAAAATTGGAAAAGTGGTTCCTGGGGTGATGATTTCTGCTACAAAATTCAAATGTAATGTCAGAACTTTGTATGAATACCATGACAGCATGGATCTATCTCGCCTTATATCAATAGCAGCTGATGGTGTAGTGCTGTGGGGGATATTTTCTTTTTTCTTTACTCAAAATGGCACAGGCAATGACCAAGCTTCACAAAAGTTATTGGCAATCAAAATCAAGTGCCACCACGGAGGCAATGAGCTCTGATATCAGTCACAGTTTCTTGTTTAGACACCAAACTTGGTGAATGGACCCCGCAACCCTTCTTATGTTGTTCAAAAAAAGAGCAAAGCATGTGTCGTTTGACAATGGTGGGTTAGGATG
>VUQH01088108.1:0-10176 GCA_015106775.1 Etroplus canarensis
CCACATTTCTTCCTCGAAGACGATGGGTCCCCACTATCCTTCCAGTTTTTAATAATGCGTTGGAGAGTTCTTAACCCAATTTTAGTAGTTTCTGCAATCTCCTTAGATGTTTTCTCTGCTTGATGCATGCCAATGATTTGACCCTTCTCAAACAGACTAACATCTTTTCCACGACCACGGGATGTGTCTTTCGACATGGTTGTTTAAGAAATGAGAAGCAACTCATTGCACCAGTTGGGATTAAATAACTTGTTACCAGCTGAAAGATAATCGCCCGTGCAGTAATTATCCAAAAGGAGGCTCGTACCTATTTGCTTAGTTAAATCTAGGCGGAGACTTTTGTTTTGGCCAGGCAGTGTAATTATCAAACAAAAACATAGTTACTTCTTATATAACAGTTGTGAAGTACACGGGAAATATACATGATTATGTTTAAAGCTACTTTGAATCTGAGTGGCTCTAAAGTTACATCAGCCACTTTGTGCAAACTGAATAAAATGTAAAGGTGGTAGCCTACTTTGACCATAAACAAATCATACTGTAGCCTAGAGCTTTAAAAGTAGTAAGAATATAAAAAAAATTGTTTTTAATTTGACATTGAAGTCCAACCTGCAGATCAACCACGCCAGTAGCACTGGTGGTGAAATTTGTCCAAATTTGTGTTAAATTCTCTGGTTTTCTTGGTCACTTTTATTTATTTGGATCTGGAATCTATTTGTGACATTTGTGTGTACACATTCATGCTATCCAAGTCAATTAAGGGGACGAGGGGCCAGATTTAAAAATGTTTTTTAAATTCAGTTTATAGGCTGCACATTTTTACAATGTAAAGAATCACAACAGTGACAAATAAAAATTAAAGCTTTAAAAAAATAAACATTGTTTATTTCCATATTCATTTCATTTCCTGTCAAAGCCACAGCGAGCTACTGGAATTGGACAAAACTTGGACTTGGCTAATCTAGCTCACTGGGCTCAGCAGCTGATAACCTAGCACTCCTCCATGACATGACAGCCAAAATGCTAACGCTGACGCCACAAAATGCTGCTTAGATCTATCGGGACACGTCATGGTGTCTCCATCCATCTTTTACATACAGTCTATAGGCCGACATGTTAGCAAAACCAGCTTCTGGTAGTCCAATATTCATTCTCCTGCTGATTCGGCTTTGCTTGCCATCATCCTCTCAAAAACATGTTCATACCTGCCAACATTTAGCCTTGAAAATGTGGAAGTTTTTTTTTTTTTTTGTGGGCTGGGGTGTTTTTTTCCTCCCAGCTTAACTGCTGCAGTGAATTCATCATACCATTAATTTGTGATGCCATTTTGATGACACAAATAACAGTGAAGCTAATCAACATTTTTCCCCTCATACCATTACATTGGCTGAATTAAACAGTCCTTTCTTTTCAAAACGAAGTTCCTATCATAACCAGCAGGAGGCCAGTGATGTTGCCTAAACCGTATGTTTCTGTAGCATCTCAATTTTTCCACTGTTGCATTTTGTAGACGGTGCCTGTACACCGGTCTCATGGTGCATTTTTCCAACGGTAGACAAGTTACAACTACTTAGATCAAACTGTCCAGCTTGGATACTTGTGATGGAAATGTTGAAACTCTCTGCTTAAAGGATGGGTAGTTTGTGTGTTTACAACGTTTCTGTTTTGAGTTTTGATTCCAGAAGCTTGAATTCTTATCTTTCCAACTCTACTGAAGTGAAAAACCCCAGCTGCGCGCGCATGGCTCAACTTGCCACGATTTTAATGTTGTTTTTAAAGCCTTGCTCTTTACAGTGAGAGCTGAACTTGTCAAACAACAGCTGAGACAGCAGCTAATTCATTCATCATCCAGCTGGTGTTACTGTGCAGGAATAAGCTGCACACACACACACCTCGGGTTGTGTGTTGCCAGGTTACACTGCCACATAGGAACTGAATTTAATGTGTGTATTGTGTGTGAAGGCTGTGATTCGTAGCGAATCTGGCAACTTGGGTAACGTTAGATGAACACACAGAACTTACTCACTGGAGAATCCCAATTCTTCAAAGTAAAGTTCGAGGGTCTTGCAAATTCTGGGAGTTTCCAGGGAGAAATAGCTGGGAGATGGTCTTAAAATGCAGGAGAAACCCGGGAAAAATGGGAGATTGTGTTTTTGCTACTTTAGCAGCTGAATTGTTTGCTTTATTAAACAGAAAGGCTAGTTGCTTACTTTAGTACTGATCCTATGACTCAATGAAATTCAGTTTGTAATGAATCCCAAATATGCTGTGAGTACTTTGCAGTTGAAAGCAATTTTCCCTCGGGGACTAATAAAGTATTCTGATTCTGATTCTGAATTCATTTTCGTTGTGATGATTTGCAAGACTTTATGAGCAACTGGTGTTATTGTGGAAGTCAGGGTGCCAGTTTCTAAATTTTCAAAATGATGTCGCAGACTGTTGTAATATAACCACATAACTGGTTCTGGAAATGTCACAGATGTTCCCAAAGCAGCTGTGAGGCAGGTATCACACCTCGCCTCATGACAGTCCTAACTACCTCGTAACAAGTAACACGAATTCATAATTTCTGTTTTCTAAACAGTTCGTCGCATGTTGTGTTTTTATTGTAACCGCTCCTTAATGGTTCGCAAGGCGTTTTAAATGCGGCATAACTGCTTCTAAAGCCGCTGTTGCACCTTCACGATTTAACAAGCTTATGCCAATGTAGGAAAAAATCTGCAAATACGCTGGCCTACGTCCATTGTGTTCTAGGTAAGTTTTGTATAAGTTAAGAGCAAGCTGTAGTCCGCCGGTATACGTCGTAGGCTGGCGAGGTTGCCTGAAAATTTTGAGCATGCACAAAATCTCTGATGTTTGCCAGCGTTAAGGCTCATACGTCCCGCATACACGGGCCATATGTTGCAAGTACTTTATGCATACGGAGATTCATGTTACTCATATGTCAAAATACATGGAAATAATGTGTAGCTTATCCAAAATGTATTAATAACCTATGAGCAACATGTTTGTAACATATGTGTAACATATATCAAACAAACCTCCAACATATATTGACCTGTGTAGACGTATTTGACGTGTTCCAGTAGTACTGAACGTGTTTCTAACACACAGCTATCATATAATGACGTATGTGCTGCGTTTAAGGGAAGTGGTATAAATGGGCTTCAAACTGCGAATGTCGGCAATACGCTAGCATTCGTTGGTATTACATTCTATGGTGAGACAGGGCCCTAACGTGTTTCATAAAAGCAGTGCTCCAGAGGCCACTCCGCAGTGAATCATTACGCATTTCATGTTGCGCTGTTTCGTAATCAAATTCACATCAGCCGAGACTCAGCTTTAGTTAGCAACTTGAAAGTTAGATAAGACACTGAAATCTTTTATGGATAATTCTCTGTGAGTATCTAAATCACATGTAGTTAGTTAATATAAAATATTACTTAGACCAGATTCAGATTAACAAAAGACATCTTTCCTAAAGTTTAACCCACCACTACTGGTCAGCAAAATTTAGCTAATGTTCACTGTATACTAAAAACTTTGACTTGGGAAAGTCCTGTGCCTTGAGTTTTTATTTTACTGATAAAAATACTAAAAAATATTCAGTTGAGCCAGAGTTTGAAACAAAACCTTGTCCCTGGACCCACAGAGGGATAATTCTCTGTGGGTTTACCACTGCAGCCAGCCATTTACGTAGTTATCTGCTTATTAAAGTCATAATCAGACCAGCTTTAGCATAAGTTACCTTTCCTGGCTAAATTTTACACTGCTCATATCTTAACTTCTGCTGCTTCATACATATCATCATCAAAATCAATCAGATTAAACTGCTGGTATCATGAGTTGCATGTTTGACTAACTTTTGAGCAGGTTTCGCAGGGGGAGGAAATGGCACGGCAGGTGGAGGTACAGTCTCCAGGTTTTGGCTCTCTGGGTGATATTTTCTGCGAACTGGTTTCTGTGGAGGCTGGTTGTGAGAAGCAGGGGTCATGTCCTGAAATGATAACAGATGGAAAGATAGAATGACGAGGCACTGACACATGCACAACCGGAGTAGCACACTTGTCACGGCTGCGAGCTGTGCTGACCTGTTTTGAAGGATTTGTCAAGTCTTCAGTGCTGATTCCAAATCTGGAGTGTGGACCCGGTTCTTCGGGTTTCACACTGCTCTCCTCCTACAACAGGGACACAATCAACAGCATGAACTGAAAAAAGCTTAGCTGGAACATTGGCCACATTTGCTATACAGTGGATATAGAAAGTCTACACACCCCTGTTAAAATACCGTTTTTTTAATGTAAAAATAAAACAAGACCAGGATAAATCAGAACATTTTCCGCCTTTAATGTGACCTATAACCTGTACAGTTCGATCGAAAAAAAAATCAAATCTGTTTGGGGGAATTATGTGTGTGCGTGCGTGTATGTGTGTGTGTGTGTTAGGGCTGTAAAAATTAACAGGTTAATCCAGATTAATTAATTTGATTAAATTTTTTTTAAGGCAATTACAGCATGCACAGTGCAGGATGACTCAAATTCCCACAATTCCACTTACTGGCATGGACTGGTGTTAAAGTGCTATCTGGCAGCGGAACCAACTTGCTCAAGATGGATCATATATACAGTGTGTGTGTGTGTGTGTGTGTGTGTGTGTATAGATATATTATAGCCTTCTGTCATGAGTCTTTCTGTCACCAAAATGAAACACAATAATGAATGGGTATTAATTGTGAATAATTTAAATGAATCCCTGTGATTAATCTGATAAAAAAAATTTAAATTTGTTGCTTGGCCATATTTGCCCACTTTTCCTTGCAAAAGTGCTCCAAATCTGTCAGTGTGATGGCATGGCTTGTACACAGTGCTCTTCAGGTCACCCCACAGATTTTCAGTTGGATTTAGGCCTGGTCTCTGGCTGGGCCATTCCAAAACTGTCCTTTTCTTCTGGTAAAGCCAATCCTTTGCTGATTAAGATGTATACTTTTTAGGATTAGGATGTTGCGCTGAAAGATGAAATTCCTCTTCAGCTTCAGCTTTTCTAGCAGATATTTGAAGGTTTTGAGGCAAAACTGACTGGTATTTGGAACTGCTCATGAGTCCCTCCGCCTTGACCGAAGCCCCAGTTCCAGCTGAAGATAAACAAACTGAAAGCATGATGCTGCCACCACCATGCTTCCCCATGGGTATGGTGCTCTTCTGGTGATGTGCAGTGTTGTTCTGGCGCCAAACATACCTCTTGGAATTGGAGCCAAAAAGTTAAACCTTGGTTTCATCAGACCATAACACATGCTTTTTGGAGACCTGATGTATGTTTTTTTTTTTTGCTAAATTTAAATTTTGTCAGCTCTCTGTGAACCATGGCTTTTGCTGTAGGGTGCAACTGAGTAATTGTCATAAAAATCATACTAGGGTAGCTGAACTTTATTTGGGGTTAATCAGAGTGACTTTAATTGATGGCAAGTGTGTACCCAAACAGACTGAACGTCGTAATTAAAGCAAAAGGTGCTTCAACAAAGTATTAGTTTCAAGTTGTGCACATTTCTTACTAGCTTATTTTTTTATTTTTTCCCCCCTGAAACATATTTGCTCCTTTTTCAATTGAACTGTACAGGTTATAGGTCACATTACAGGTGGAAAAAGTTTTGAAATTATTTATTGTGGTCTCATTTTTCTACATCAGAAAAACCTGATATTTTAAAAGGGGTGTGTTTCTATATCCACTGTAGGATAAGAAAATAGCATTGATGCCACGATGAGGTGAAATAAACTGAGAGAGGAGCTATAAAGAGGCAGGAAGAAATGTGTCTGCCCTGACCGTGGATAAATCACCGCCTTCCCTGCAGGGATCGCGATGCAGTGCTCTCCAGACATGGCCTGCTCAGGGGCAGCCATGATGGATTGCCTTGCTTTTATTGCATCTCCTTGCTGCGTTCAGCCCTCATTCTTTTGTTTTAAGATATTTAATGTGTCACCACCTACTTTTTACTGCAAAAATATGAGGACAGGCCCTAGTTTTTGTTAAAGTTGAAGGCATTTCTTATAAGGGACAAAAAAATTTCCCATCTGTTAATGTTGGATTTAGTGAATTTGATCCAGTAATTTGTTTGGGCTGCAGTCTTCGTTGTGGTGGCAGTTGAAATGCCTGGGCTTTACTGATGGTTTAAACAGGCTCCTACTGTAAACTGTACCCAAGAAACCTAAAAATGCATTTTGCTCAGAAACACCAACCGACTCTCAAATAAATGACCTCAGATTCACTGCTCCATTGGATATGAAACATAACCATCGCATGGAAACATTGAAAGGTACAGTAGTAGTTGCTGCAGTGGCAATAAACCACAGGAGCTCCGTGAGCGGAATGTGTGGTCACATCAGCTGTAGGTCACGGCTCTTACACTCCAGTAATGTGAAGGCTGGTATTAAAGAAGCGCCATCACTGTCAATTTCTAAGGAGTGGATTTTTACAACAGTCCTTATTGCACTGGAATTTTTAAGCGCAGTAATCATAAAAAAGGGCAGAAAAGTGGTGCAGCCCAACACAGCAGGAAGGTCCTGGGTTTGAATCCAGCAGCCAGCCGGGGCCCTTCCGAGTGGAGTTTGGCTGTTCTCCCTGTGCCTGCGTGGGTTCTCTTGGAGTACTTTAACCCTGTCCAACTCTCTGTCTGAATGTAGTAACTTATGCAATGGATTGGCTGGACCCTCTCCACTCTCAGGAGAAAATAGTGGGCCTCGGTAAGCATGAATAATAGCTGGACTGAAACATATGCTGTAATGTGGCATGAGCACAGACTGTACATAAAAGATAGACATCGATGCAGTGATGTCACCCACAGTTTTTTTAGATGACAAATTTGAGTAATCAGCTGTGGACATCTTGGAGTTTTGAAATTAGACATCATGACTCAAAGTATACCCTGCTTTATTCTGTTTTGTAACCCTAACGGGGACCACCATTTAATCAGTGAACATATGCTGCATTAAATTAGACTTGAAACTAGAGATTGAGACTACAAAGTCATCTTCAAGATTTTTACTGACCTGACAATTGGGGTAATTTGCTCATAGACTTCAATAATCACACTTCTTTACGGAGCAGGAGGACTCACCCCCTGCTGGCCATTATAAAGAATGCAGGTTTAAGGCACTCCTACATAGAGTGGTTGGGCTTCAAAAAGGCAAAGATCACAAACCGCAAGCCCTGCTTCCCAGCATTGGAGGTTCTTCATACTGACACTGCTGTGGTTACAGTGAAAAAAGTGGAGGTAAAGTTAAGGAAAGGGAAATGAATAAAAGGTAGGCAGAGGGAAATTAAAAGGGTAAGGTAAAGTATAGCAAAATAAAATCAGTTTAGGATAAACAAGTAAATTAACAATTCTCTTTTTAAAGATGATATTTTTCTCATGTTGGACTTTAATATAGTTATGGTGGAGAGACAAAGGTAAGAGGGAGAAAGCTGGCTAGGAAACCATGGACTTAATGCTTGAGGGCATCTGTGCCAAGGAGTTATGTGTCCAACCACTCAGCAGGTCGCCCCCACTTAATGTAAACATAAGATAAAATAAAGTGGGACTCTGTGAAATTAGGTTAAGTAAAGTTAGGAGAAGTGAAGTGGAACAAATTAAGCAGAGTTCAGGGGAAGTTACTATAAGTGATGTGAAGGCAGATGGAGCAAAAGTAGAAGTTCAAGAAAGTAAATATAGAGGGGGGACGAGTTGATTTAATTTACTAACAGGATACTTTTTTTGCCCTTTTCTTTAAAAAAAGCAGAACAAAATGAAAAAAGAATAAACAGCAGTCTATAAACTTAGATTTTTACTTGTTCTCTCTACTCATTATCAAGGGAGTTGAACGCAGTGGAAAATAGAGCGAGTCCTTCAGCAAGATGAAGAAACAGTTTCTGATACTGCCGTCGGCTAAATAAATCAATACCACCGTGTATTTTTGTAGCAAATACATGCTACACAGAGAATATTTCCCCAAAATAATAAATACAAATACTCGCTGTAGTGTGGTGGTTTACACTTTTGCCTTCCAAATGAGAGGTCTCTGATTTGATTCCAAGTGGAGGCACAAGCCCCTCTCACCATGGAGGGTTGTGTCAGGAAGGGCATCTGGCGTAAATCTTCTGCTTAATTACCAATGCGGATTAACACTGCTGTGGCGACCCCTTGGGGAGAATACAAGGGAGCAGCTGAAGGTTCACTTCGTGATGGTTTATGCACTTATTCCTCTTGTCTTTCTGAGCTTGAATAGTGACCATCGGTTGTACAAGGCATTTTAGGGCTACTCTGGTTTCACCATATTGAGTATATTAGTACTCACTACGGATTACAGTCCTGTGAGCAGTGAATGAGTTCAGGCACAGCCATACATACACGATGCTGCTCTCACATTCACTAAAACATCCCCAGCAAAAGCTGCTATCAAAATATTCACGCTTAACTCAAGATTGACACGTTTTATGAAAAGGAGGTTATTTTTAACAATGCTTATAGTTCACTTATTTAAAATGCCTCTCTGAGGGGCTCGGGCTGGTATGGATTTCTGCTTGCCTTACTAAGTGAGAAACGCACATGTTATAGCTATCTTTGAGATCATCAAGTGCAGCTGGTTTTAAGTAAGTAAACATTACATGGGGACACAGACAGACGGACATACTCAGAAGTGATGGGAAGGAGGAGAAGGAGTATGGGATCCATGGGCAGAGTGAGAGTAATGAAGAGGGAACCTTAAACCCAAGTGATTACAAAGATAATTTAATTGTGTTCAGAGTGATCCGTGCAAGGCTGATAATGCTGACAGTAAGCGAGTTGTATCGAGCTATTCATGAGCTACCAGATGAGACTTTAAGGATAAATCCAGTAAGGTAGGCAGTCTCAATGCTACTGATACCCAATTTGGGTTTCCAGCTAAACATGCCACAGATTTGTGAATCTATTCCCTGCAGGAAATTGTAGACAAATATAGAGTAAAACAAATCCATTAGTTTTTATGTGTTTTATTGATGCCTCTAAGGGTTTCCATCATGTAAATCACAGGGAGCTATTTGTTAAACTGAGTCAAAGAGGGGCATCAGAATACATGAAGAGAGTTTTGGCTTGATGGAATGCCAAAGAGAGGCTGCAAGTAAAATGGGAGGCTGCAGCATTTCAGCCTCTTTTGGGGTGGGTAACAGGTTTAGACAAGGAGGGCTTTCGTCCCTCAGTTCTTTTTTAAATCTTTATGCTGATGCTTTGTCAAAGAAGTTGAGAGCCTGTAAAACTGGGTGCATGACTGGTAGCGTCTTAGTGAACCATATTATGTATGCTGATGATCTATGGTTTTTACAATGCCTGTAAGAGCACTGTCACGATTTGTAGAGCCAAGAAGGACAAACCTTTAAGATTTCCTGATCAGAAACTGTCAGGTAATAATCTTCTGTCTGTGCTGAGGTTAAATATCGTAGACATCTGATCATCATTTGCCATAATGGAGGAAATGACAAATGATGAAGACAGGTATAGGCAATGTTGAATGATGTATGCACAAGCAAATATCCTTTAAGTGCATGTAGAGTGAAGAGCTCTCTAGCTGCTGGTGCTGTTACTGGTGGAGTGAATACATTTAAAGCTCTACTAAGTAATCTCATATAAATTTATCTGTAGGCTTAAAAAAAAAAAAAGTACCTTCAGCTGCTCCGTCACAGTGGATTGATCCTCATTAGTAATTTGGCAGAGGTTTTACGCTGGATGCCCTTCCATGGTGAACGGGGCTTGTGTCTCTACCTGCAATCGAACCAGGGACCTTGCACTTGTTAGGCAAATGTGTAAACCACGACACTACGGTGGACACTAAATTCCATTTGTGACAGAAGGATGTATGGTTTGAAGACGGTGGCACTGACAAAAACATAGGAGGTGGAGCTGGAGGTGGCAGACTTGAAGATGTTGGGATTTTCCCTGGGAGTGACCAGGATGGACAGGATTAGAAATGAGTACATCAGAGGGACAGCTCAGGTTGAGAAGTTTGGAGACAAAGTCAGGGAGGCAAGGCTGAGATGGTTTAGACATGTTCAGTTAATATATTGGACAAAGGATGTAGAAGATGGAGCTGCCGGGCAGGAGGAGAAGAGGAAGACCACAGAGAAGATTGATGGATGTAGTGAAGGAGGACATGCAGAGGGTTGGTGTGAGGG
>VUQH01088108.1:36088-56692 GCA_015106775.1 Etroplus canarensis
TTTTCCTCCCAAAAAAAAAAAAAAAAAAAGAGGTATTGGTCCCCAAGCTCTAACCTCAGCACCACTAGTTTCTGCAAATGATTACAAGAAGCTTGATCAAAAGGCTGCTGGGGGTCTTGAACACATCAGCAGCTCCTTGGTAACAGCAGTCAAGGCCCTAACACCTTAAACCAAACTATGAACTGTGTTGTGTGATCTGAGGATGTGGGGAGCAGACAGGCAAAATGCACAGATATCTAAAGCGACTGGCTTCCAGAGGGAGGGGGTGTGTGAAGCCTCTGACACACACACACACAGACACACACACACACACATACACAGCATCAGAAAGACAATACAATGAAAATGTGGCTCATTATTAAACACGGGAGCCTCCCCGCACACCGCCGGGGCTGCGGGGAGCAGTCGCTCTCAGCCCGTGGACAGCGGGAGCCGGCCAGGCAGGCGCGGACACCCGGCGCACACTCACTTTATGCAGGGATTCTGGAGGCAGCTGGGACGCCTTGAACAGCTCCGCCACTTTGCCGGACGACAGTTTTCCTGAAGTGTCAGCCTGGCACAGACCGTGGAGACCTGAGTAATACCTCTGCTCATGCTCACTCAGCGGGATGAAAGTCCCCGCAGACGCAGCGCCGGATTCCTGCTCCATTCCCGGGGCTGGAGGAGCAGATCAGTACATCCCGCTCTCCCGTTTCAGGTCGGAGAAGAGGTGGCGGTGGTGGTAAGGAAGGTTTCACCTCCTGCAAGCCAGCTCCCTGTGAAGACAAGACCGCCTGCTCGCCTCAGGCTCGTCCACTCCTACTGCCCTATTGTGGCTGGTTGTAGCAGTACCGCCCTGCGCCTGCGGGGGGCGACAGAGCTCAGGAAAAGGGAGTGACAGAGCCTGCTTTTACTTTCTAACCCATAATTATATTAAATGTTATTTTAATGCAGCCCATTCTACAGCCTCGCGCTGCATCATACTGCAGGCGTTTGACAAGTAATAAAACAAAAGCAGGGGTGCACTTTGCATATCAGCCCTGTGCTCCCCTGACATTACAGTGTGTTTTAAATCAGAAAATCCACACTTCACCACAGAACGAAACAGACACCACTTCATTAAGCATGTTTCAATAAAACAACCACAAAGTTTGAAAAAGCAAAACAAACAGAACTTTTCTGCTCAGACATGGGGCAACTTTTACTCTCAAAAGAGCTGTTAGACAATTCGAGACCCCCCCCCCAAAAAAAAAAAAAAAATCTGTAAGGAGCTACAAAATATATTTGAGCCTCATAATGCCACACACACTTAAGCCATTAGTTTTATGTACCTTCTTCTGCTCCCTTGTATTCTCCCCAAGGGGTCGCCACAGCATGCCGGATGCCCTTCTAGATGGTGAACGGGGCTTGTGTCCCTACTTGGAATCAAACCAGGGACCTTTCTCTCGCGAGGCAAATGTGTAAACCGCTACACTGCGGTAATGAATGAGCTTTCAAACTCTGGGATAAAAAAAGCTTATCTTCTCTCATCTTAATGAAGTTGACTTAGTTTATTAAGTATAAATAAACTTATCAACATTATTAGTAGCTGTAATTAAATGTTTTTGTTTTTTGTTTTTTTTACCTCGTGACTACTTTACAGTGGGATATTTATCATTATTTAGTATTTGAACTTTGGCTTGTGATTGCAGCTAACCAGGTTTCGTTAAAATTGTGAAATAACTCTGTGTCTGTGTAATGTAGCGGTTAACACATTCGTTTTACAAGTTAAAGGTCCCTGGTTCGATTCCAGGTGGGAAGACAAGCCCCCCCAAACTCTAGAGAGCTGCATTAGGAGGGGCATCTGGCATAAAACCTCGGCCAAATTACCAGTGTGGATTAATCCACTGTGGTGACCCCTTGGTGATAATACAACGGAGCAGCTGAAAGGACATAAACCTATAAAAACTAAAATTGTTTACTTATAATTTTCTTATCTTTATTATGACTTCAATTCAGTTTTATTTATATAACATCAATTCACAGCAAAAGTCACCTCAAGGCACTTTACACTGTAAGGTAAAGGCCCTACAGTATTAGAGAGAAAACCCCAACCATCAGACAACCCCCTATGAGCAAGCACTTGGCAGGTGAGGGGAAAAAGAGGGAAGAAAGGAGTGCAAACATGCGCTTTTCTAAATAAAAGGAACAATTTTGAAGAGGAGGAAAATTGTCTCTGAGGGTATTTAGGTCTGCTTTAAAACGCAGTAGCCATAAAACTAGGAAGACTTCTTGTGTTATTGGTGTTTGCACCAATGTATCAAAATAAAGGGATCCTGCTGTAATCATAAATTAATTAATTAGCAGCCCAACAGATTTAATTATAGTTAAAGCAAACAAAAAGAGGACAGTTTTATTTTGAGACTGACTAAAGTTCAGCAGGAAATCGAGCGCAGCAATAAGACAGCAGAACTGGCAGCAAAAGCAAATAAATTTATCTTTGCACTGGTGAATTCTCAGTTTTTCAGGTTTTGGAACCCATAGCTAGGGATAGGGCTATCGCGCATTCACCTTATAAGCAAAAAGTTCCTGGTTCAATTCCAGGTGAAGGCACACGCCCCTCTCACCATGGAGGGCTGTGTCAGGAAGGGCATCTGGTGTTAAACCTCTGCCAAATTACTGCTGTGGAGAATGCAAGGGAGCAGCAGAAAGGTATGTTTTTCTCGTCTGAGCCACTGGTGACGGGCAAAACTGCTGCATGCCGCTCCAGAGGCAAAGGTTCAAGACCCCTGTGCTAAAAGAAAAAAATGAATTCACAAGTGACAAATCTTGAAAACTAATGTTAGTAGCTTGGGTAACTGGAGACAACTTTTTTTATGCCTCTGCCACTTGTCCTTCTGTTAGTGCATCCATCTCTTACACATCTTGTTTCTGCTGTAGGAATGGACTTCTTTGCTGGATCTTCAGCAAACTTAGTGTCGTAAATACCTGTCATGGGTAGAAGACCTGATAACATTTGTGAGATTGTAGGGTCAAAGTTCACAGGCTCATTAATGAAATTCTTGTTACTTTATACAAACACTTTAAATCAATTATACATGCAAAGTGACAGTTCCTTTACACTTCCTGTCAACACCTATAAAACACACCACTGGATACAAAAATGTATATTTTCATTTTTAATAAACACACTGCTCAAAAAAATTAAAGGAACGCTTTATCAATCAGAGTATAGGATCAAGTCAGTTAAACTTCTGGGATGCTGATCTGGTCAGTTACGTAGCAGAGGGGGTTGTTAATCAGTTTCAGCTGCTTTGGTGTTGATAAAATCAACAACAGGTGCACTAGAGGGGCAACAATGAGACCACCCCCAAACAGGAATGGTTTTACAGGTGGAGGCCACTGACATTTTTTCCTTCCTCATCTTTTCTGACTGTTTTTCGCTAGTTTTGCATTTGGTCCAGGATCAGTGTCACTATTGGTCACATGAGGTGATACCTGGACCCTACAGACATTACACAGGTAGTCCAACTCCTCCAGGGTGGCACATCAACACGTGCCATTGCCAGAAGGTTTGCTGCACAGTCTCAAGAGCGTGGAGGAGATTCCAGGAGACAGGCAGTTACTCTAGGAAAGATTGGAGAGGGCCATAGATGGTCCTTAACCCATCAGCAGGACAGATATCTGTTCCTTTGTGCAAGTAGGAACAGGATGAGCACTGCCATAGCCCTACAAAATGACCTGCAGCAGGCCACTGGTGTGAATGTCTCTGACCAAACAATCAGAAACAGACTTCATAAGGGTGGCCTGAGGGCCCGACATCCTCTAGTGAGCCCTGTGTTCACTGCCTGGCACTGTGGAGCTCGACTGGCATGTGCCATAGAAAACCAGAATTGGCAGGTCTGTTACTAGTGCCCTGTGCTTTTCACAGATGAGACCAGGTTCACCCTGAGCGCATGATGTGAAAGGGTCTAGAGAAGCCATGGAGAACATTATGCTGCCTGTAACATGATTCAGCATGTCAGTGATGGTCTGGGGAGGTATATCCACAGAGGGGTGCATAGATCTCTGCAGGCTGGGCAACAGAACCCTGACTGCCATTAGGTATTGGGAAGAAGTCCTTGGACCCATTGTCAGACCCTACACTGGTGCAGTGGGTCCTGTGTTCCTCCTGGTCTACGGCAATGTCCGGCCTCATGTGGTGAGAGTATGCAGGCAGTTCCTGGAGGATAAAGGAATTGATACCACTGACTGCCCCCCCCCCCACTCTTGCCTGGCTTAAATCCAATTGAACATCTCTGGGACATTATGTTTCAGTCCCTCTTTACGCTGCCAGGTTGCATCTCCAACTGTCCAGGAGCTCATTAATGCCCTGGTCCAGATCTAGGAGGAAATTCCCCAGGACACCATCCATCATCTCATTAGGCGCATGCCCTGATGTTTTCAGGCATGCATACAAGCAGATGGGGCCATACAAACTACTGAGTACCATTTTGAGTTGCCGCAATGAAATTTTGGCAAAATCAACTAGCCTGCTGCATAATTTTTTCACTTTGATTTTCATGGTGTTGTTGAATTCAACCCAGTCCATATCAGTATAGTTATCCAGCATGATTTTTCCCCCATTTAAATTTGATGTGTTTTCAAAGCGTTCCTTTAATTTTTTTTGAGCAGTACAGTATACATTCCCTTTCAGTAAAGCATGTACTCAACACAGACAGACAAGGTGCCTGCAACTGTAACTGTTACAGTTGGCCCCAATATGACAGCCATATTACAATCTTGTATACTAACTGGCAACACCTATATCAGTGTGGCCTGTTCATGTTTAATTTTAACAGATAACCTAGAGATAAAATTGATCTAAATTTAAATTTGCAATCATCTAAACTTTAGACAGCAGAAGAAAAATACTGCACAACCAAAAAGTGACTTCCTTATCTCTACATCAGTTTTGGCCTTGAGAATTTCTGCAGTATTGTGCCACTAGAGGTGAAATTCTTGGACTGGCACAAGACAGACAAAAGCAAAAGGATTCGCCAATAATGTTTTCATTAACCAAGAGCAAAAGTTGAAGTGTTCTTCCACAGTCAATGAGAGAATTCTGCTGAGCATGAGTAGAATAAGTTAATCACTCCGGCTTGTTTGTGATTTGAGGATCTGAGTGTATTCATTCAATTTTTCAAGTCATTTTTATTTATAGAACGCCAATTCACAACAATAGTCACCTCAAGGTGCTTTACACTGTAAAGTAAAGACTCTACAGTATTAGAGAGAAAACCCCAACAATCAGATGATCCCCTATGAGCAAGCACTTGGCAACTGTGAGAAGGAAGAACTCCCTTTTAACAGGAAGAGAGCCATGGCAGAACCAGGCTCAGGGAGGGGCAGCCATCTGCCTTGACTGGTTGGGGATGAGGGGAGAGAGAGGAGAGATAGGAGAGCAAAGAGAGACTTGACTTCAGGTGTTTCATTCAGTCCCATTGCCACAGGTGTGTAAACTCAAACACCTAGCCGTGCAGTCTGCCTTTGCAATCATTGGTGAAAGAATGGGTTATTCTAAAGAACTCACTAATTTCCAGTGTATTGCTGTAATAGGATGTCACTGTTGCAACAAGTAAGTTTGTGAAATTTCTTCCCCTGAGTGGAAGTGGGATTATTGCAGAGTGGAAGTTTTTAGGAAGGGGCACAAAAGTACAGAGTATGGTCACTGAGCGTTGAAAGGCATAGTGCATAGTGCATAAAGACGCCAAAAGTTCCAAACCTCCTCCAGCATTAACATCCAGGAGCCTCATGGCATGGGTTTCCCTGGCTGAGCAGCTCCATACAGGCCTTACCTAATCAAGCATAATCCAGTGTGTCATATGGAGTGATGTACAGCATGCCACCAATGGACTCTGGAACAGTGAAAACATGTTCTATAGAGTGATGAGTCACGTTTCTGTATCTGACAGGCTTGTGGACAAGTCTGGGTTTGTCAAATGCCAGGTCAGTGTTACCTGCCTGACTGCACTGTGCCAGCTGTAAAGTTTGGTGGAGGAGTGATAATGCCATTCCAGCATGACTGTGCCACAGTGCACAAAGCAAGGTCCATAAAGGCTTGATTAGATGTTTGATGTGGAAGAACTTGACTGGCCAACACAGAGACCTGGCCACAGATTGCGAGCCAGGCCGTCTCATCCAACATCAGCATCTCACTTCAAAAAGTACTCTTCTGGATGAATGAGCAAAAATTCCCACAGAAATACTTCAAAGAAAGCCTTCAAAGAAGAGTGGAAGCTGTTACAGCTGCAAAGGGGTTACCACTTCCATATTAATGCCTTTAGATTTACAATGAAATGTCATAAAATCTCTTGTAGATGTAAAGGATTTTGTCCATAGAGTGTATGACTTTGTACAAATAATGCTTGATCATGAAACCATGGTGTAAGAATTACTTATGCATGGATGTGTAAAATGTTTTCATCTAGAAACATCTTTCCACAATTTAATCTCCCAGGTTAATATGATTTACAATATGGAGCTTTAAAAAAATACAAAGTAGAAAAGCTCAGTTCAGTAAAATTATGCGTTTAAATGAGTCCAATAAAAGAAATTAGAATAATATACACAAAACAGAAAAAGTAAAAATATTAAACTAATACATTAATCAAATAAAGGTAAAACATCTTTATTTAGTAAAACTGGTCCAGTAAAATAAAACATAATAAAAGAAGGTCACTAGAAAACAAGCACAGCACATACACTTAAAATATTTCAGTAAAAATAATTTATTTCTATGGACTCCATTATTAACACACCACAGTTTTTCATTTAAAAAATTGCATTGACAAATTTAAATTACAATTACAGAGTTAGTGTTGTCAGCATAAAAAAACAAAAGAAACCCACCAGATGCTGCCTTGCATAACATTAATGAAACTGAGCAGCAGCTTTTTTAAAGACACCAATGCACTAAATACCATTGCTGCTCTTTGTCACTCTTAATTAGGACAGAATCAATCCAAAATGATGTGATTTAATTACATTTTTCAGCATTGCACAGAAGTTCCATTCAGTTACTCTTTTGAATTATTTTCCTCCAAAACACCAGCCTCTTACTCAGGAGACATCATCAGGGTCAAATAAGAATTTAAATATTTTTGCTTTCTACAGGTTAAAGTAGTAATCCACCCTCTGAGGACTTTATGTGTCAAATGAGCAAAATGCAATTTAAAGAAGTCACTGAAGCTCACAAAAATCAAATAAAAATAATATTTCTTAGCTGTTTTGCTTTTGGACAAATGTTATGCAGTGTTTCTTGTTTCAAGCTTTTCTCATAGTTTCAGAATGACAGGTTAGAAAATGGAAAGGATCTCATGCTTTATATTACATCGTCACTGGGCCTCTACTGCCACCATGTGTAGAGCAAAAATACTTGCAGCCTGAGTATTTCAATTCAGAATTTAAGAAAAATCCCACTGAAAGTGTGAAAACAAAAAGTCATCCAATGTTTTTTTTTTTTTTATAGTGTTTATCATGATTTCCCTTCAGCAGTGAGATTTATGGTTTTTAAGGAAGAGGAAATACCAGTTATGTTACTGTAACTAAGTGGTTTAAGTGAGTGGTTGGCCTAAATCTCGGTGATGTGTTTTTGTCGTGGGTGTTGTCTGTTTTATCTAACTACATTTTATGGGTGCAAAAGATCTTTTATTGTAGCCCAAGTGCACAGTTTAATGCAGTCTGTTGTGGGGTGGATTTTAAATGACTCAAAGAATCTGCTATCACAGGAATGACGCTTTAAATGCAAACGTGACCTGTGTGAACCTAGTTTGCTATAAATGGCTTTTTTTCTCTTTCCCGATGCGCTGGTTGAACAATTAACCTGAGACAGAATGGATCATTAACAAATTTATGTATTGTCATTTAAGATAAACTGATTTACTGACTAAATGAGATTTTTTGTTAATATATTTACAAAACGAAGGACATGAATGAGCTAACTATGCTGTGGGAGGTTTTACTTCTGCACCACATAACTGATCTCAGTTAGGCCGGATAACTCTGCAGGGAGGAACAGGGAGTGTGGACAGAATGTTTTGACCTGCTTAGTTTGATATATAACAGTTTTGTGCTCATTTAACTTGTCTGCAAAATCATGCTTTTGCTCTTAACTCTTAAGTGACCAATATTTGTTCAGAGATTTGTTTCACATGTGAAAGGTCCATGGTGTGCAGCCAGGACAAGACACAAGCCCAGCCTCGTGGATCACAAGCCGGTGTACTCCTAGTGCTGGTCTCAAGCCTGGATAAATGGGAGGGTTGTGTCAGGAAGGGCATCTGGTGTGCCAAATCACAAATGTGGATTTGTCTACCATGGTGGAGGAAAAAGGAGCAGCTGAAAGTACCATATATCCTGATCATGTTAAAGATGGTGAAAGTTTGAAATAACAAGATTAGTGAATATACAAGAGATTCCCGTGAGCTAAAAGCTCAGGCTTCAGATTGTTTTTATAGTCTTGATAAGGCCATAGAGAGAGCAGCTCTGGCTATGAGCACAGAAGCCCCTCCCACCTGCTGTTAAAAATCCTCTGTTTGCAAGGAGCAGCCAATCAGAAGAAAGCTGGGTTCAGGCTTCTTTTGTTTTCTTTTTTTAAATCTGCTGTTCAACAGTAGGCAGAGGGCAAGCCGAATCCAAAGTGGAGATACTTTTTTAGGTCTCTGTGACACATGGACCGCGATGCCACCAATGATCATGTTACCACCAGCAGGTGTTGCTACAGCACAGAAACCATCCAACAGCTAACCTGCAGAAAGATCTTGGTTCCTTGGGTTTACTTAATGCTTGTGGTGGGGTGAAGGTATTTTGTAAATGCTGTGAAAGTAAGCATAAGGGTAAATCAACAACAACAACAACTGCACACCATTGGAGGTTATAATCGAGAAAAATACACACTCTGAATTACACTGCTTGTCCTTTCTCTCACGTTGGACACATTAGTGTCTTAGCTGTTAAATTGTCACTATCAGTTGGCAATTTCAGTTTGTCTTTTTTTTTGTTTTTTAAAAACTGGTTTTAAAGTCATTTTTACACATTACACCTTTATAGGGTGGGTGGCTTTAAAAATAGAAGAGCTAAAATAGCTTATTGCACACAGAGGAGGAACTGAGGGGCTGCACTGATGGGCACATAGATAAATAGGGATTATTTTAATCAGTCAAAGCTACTCCAGCAGAGTCCAAGAGTAAAAATTAAAAAGTAATTAGCAGATCCACATCTGGTGTTGCTGTCTTTTCCAGGAGGCTCTAATTGACGCGTTCTGTGTGTTTCTGTTTCTGGTTTTGGTGCTTATTGTATCATTTTGAGCAGCTGGAACTGCGAAGGTCACACTCTGTGTTATACTAAGTAAATAGAAGCAGACTGGGCCATTTTGTTCTCCTCTGGGAGGTTTGCCTATATCGCATTAGACCTGTCTGGCTCCTTTAGAACGCTTGAACAAACAAGAACACTTTAACTGCAGCGCCCACTTCACTGTTTCCATGCAGTGCAGTACAGTGACAGCCTTTCTTTTTTTTTTTGTTTTTTACAGAGGACAGATTAGTTCAGGTGTGTCCTGGCTTAACCATTAAACCCTAGCTTTTACCAGTGAAGAACTCCTTTTATCAGTGAACGCTGTGACTTTCGCCTGAGCTTTGGCAACACTGTATTATTTTGCCACTTGATTGTGGGGGAAATGGTGGGAAAGCTCTTGTTTCTGCTCTGTTTGTCATTTTCTGTGGCAGAAGATCTCTGTAGACCAGGTAAGTGATCTGTTAATACGTAACTTGCGGTCAAATATTTTGTATTCACATTTAAAAAAAACTTAAATCAATAAACAGAGATTTGTTGCCAGCTTTTGTTCCTTCTTAACCCTGTAGTCAGTGTGGAATGCAGCTTCTAATCTATTTACAGGAACAAAGTCAGATTAGACACATACTTTAGAATTTGCCTAACAACAATGAGTTTTTATTACAATGATCCTAAGAATGCCAGTCTCCAACCAGAATGTGAAGAAATAGCTGCGGGAGCTTCAACTAGATGGTGTTTATTTCACCTAACAGTGCTCAGGTTGGGATTCAGTCTGTCAGCACAGCAAAGACACTTCGCAGCTACACTTTTCATCTCAAACCTACAACTACAATTCACAGCACATAGAGGCCATTTCAATCTACTTTATCTTTACAGATGCACCAGATGGCTACAAAGTTCGACTGAGCATCAAAACTGCTCTGGGAGATGACGCTGTGCGTACATTTTTAAATATTCCTCCACACCCTGTGAACAGTTTTTTGTGTGATCAACAGCTCTGGCTTGAAAATTTTACAAAATGCAGCCCCACTCTCTAAAAAGTCAGAATATTTTGCAAATTGTAAATGAAAACAGAAAGCAATGATTTGCATTGTACATTTTGAAACTGAGAACTGTGATTGTTCACATGTAGATATGCTCCTTTTGAATCTGACGCCAACAACACCAGCTGCACCAATAGACTGGAAAAGATGTGTAATGCAAAAAGAAAAACACCTCGAGCTAATTAGGATCAACACAGTTCAGTATATATATACTGTATAAAGAAATCATCCTAGACAGGTGAAGTCTTTCAGAAGATAGGAAGAGTTTCAGAACTGTGACAGACTGGGAAAAGAATTCAACAAAGAGAGAAACAAGAGATGTTTAATTGTCTACAGCACATGATATCATTACAGATTACAGAGAATCCAGAGAAGCCTCTGTACATGAGAGACACAGGCTGAAAATCAGCGTTGAATGGCTGTCATATTCAGGCTCCCATAGAACAAGGCAAAAAAACCCTGACACAATTCTGTAGTGAAACTTGCTGCATGTGCTCAGGATCCTTTCTGAAAAACTACCATCAGTGAATATTTCATTGTTGTATCTACAAATGTAATGAAAATAAAAACATATGTGAACAATAATCATAGATGCTACCACCTTCTTTGACTTGGCTTAGGGATAGGCAGTTTTGCAATTTTTTAACAATAAAATCTCTATGGAGCCACAAAACATACTTGAGCCTTATGATGATGGTGATGCAGCCTGTTAAGTATAAAATATCCTATCAAAATTACAAATCAGTGTAAATAATTAAAATATTTATCACTACTATTTGTCACTACTAATTTAGTACTTCAATTTTGCATTTCCATTTGCATTTATGAAACTATGGAACCA
Source organism: Etroplus canarensis (assembly GCA_015106775.1). NCBI lineage: Eukaryota > Metazoa > Chordata > Actinopteri > Cichliformes > Cichlidae > Etroplus > Etroplus canarensis. The sequence goes on from VUQH01088108.1 coordinate 47,258, forward strand.
AAGAAACATTTCTTTCTTTTTTAAATCACTAATAAAACTGAACAACTGTGAAGCTGAGGAACAATATCAATGAGTGCGTTTATGCCTATATGAAACAGATAGTCACTGAGTTGTACCTGTGTTTGTGCAAGTTAACTTCATTAAAAATGTGCAACTTTGATAATAATAAAACATATAGTAACCTCATAGAAAAAGTTAAAAATAAGCCAGACTCAGTTTAATTTAAGCTAAAGTCCATCTACAGATCAAGCATACTGGTAAGCCAGCAGCATCTGTACTAAAAGCAAGCATGCTCTGTTAAATTCCCTGTTTTTGCCCACAACTTTTCTTTTTTAGAGTAGGATTCTACAGCTACTCAGACTCAGGTCTAGCCATTAATGTGCTACTGAGGTTCAGCAAAATAAAGCAGATAAGGTGACAGATGTAGACTATTATACACATTTTAGTTAATGAAATATTATTTTTTTTTAAGGCTATGCATATTTTACAATTGGATAATGTAAAGAATCATGTAAAGCAAATTAATGTAAAAAAAAATAACCATTGCTCATTTCCATGTTTATATTATCTAGTCTTTTGTCAAAGCCACAGGGAGCAGCTGGAGATGGGCAAAAGAGCCATGGGTTCAAGAGTCCTTACCTAGCTCATTTAAACGAGACTGTAAAAAGTAGCCAAGCTGTCCTGTGGTCTGACTGATTAAAGTCTTTTTGGGAATCACAATATCCTCCTAAACAGCTTTTGTATTCAGGGACTGTGATGGTACTGAGGGACATCAGCATACATAGCGTAAGTAAATTGCAAATATTTGATGGCACCATTAAAGCTGAATGATATATATAGATTTTACAGTTGAAGGTCTTGCTCATTTCAGCAAGAAAATGCCAAACCATATTCTGTAGGGGTTACAGCAGCATTACTCCATAGGAAAAAAGTCCAAGTGTAAAACTGGCCTGCCTGCAGTCCAAATCAATACAACAAAGGAGCCCCTGGACTAACTATTTTGCAAATCATTGCCTTCTGTTGTAATTAATATTTTACACACCAGCTTTTTTGAGTCAGGGTTACAGTAAAATGCTGGTAATTGTCCAGAATTCTCTTAAAGTTCATGTGACTACTTAATATAAGGTCAAGGTCTATCCGGTAAACAGTTAACGTGTAAGGACTTCATTGAAAAACAGCTCCTAATCTGATGTTATTGACATTGCAGTACACCTGGAATGACAATGAAATGTTCCTTTTCCGAGCAACTCTGGCTTTTGCCATGAGGAATTCCATGGAAAGAGAGGAATTTCAGTAAGACCAGTTTTTTGTGTTTCCTATTCGTATTTGCTGTTACAAAACAATAAAAATCGTTGTTTTTTTTTTTTTTAAGAAGTCATTAAAATGACCTGACAGCTATAAAAGCTTCACAGGACATCTCTAACAACATGTGTGACTCACAGTTTATGAACTTACCTTGGATTTTATTGTTTTGTGGAACTACACCAGAGTATCAGACATCCATGTGTGTGAGAAAACTGACAGAGTATCCTTCTGGTTTGTGGTGACGTTTCCAAACACTACAGTACTTGTCAAGAAAGGAGATGTGGAGAAAGCTGTGAGGTAATCACACAACACACAGACATTGAAGCTTTATTTGAAAATATTACTTATTATTATTACTACTGTTATGGTTTTCTCTTCTGAAATTGAAGACAATATTAAACTTTAGCATTTATAGTGGATGTTATTTTTTTTAACCCTGGGAAGTCCTAAAATGTGAATAATCAATAGAATTCCAAATCAACAACAAATGGAAGCACAAACGTATTGGGCCACCCTCACGTTACATTTACAGAAGTCTTAATGACATTCATTCTAAATTCATAGGCATTAATATGGAGTTTGTCCCCCTTTGTAGCTATAACAGCTTCCATTTTTCTAGGGAGGCTTTCTACAAGATTTTTGAGTGCGTCTGTGGGAATTTTTGCACATTCATCCAGAGGAGCACTTGTGAGGTCAGATGCTGATTTTGGATGAGACGGCTGTTCTAGTTCATCCCAAGGGTGTTGGATGGGGTTGAGGTTAGGGCTTTGTGTGGGCCAGTCAAGTTCTTCCAAACCAAACTCATCCAGTCATGCCTCGCTTTGTGCACTTGGCCACAGTCCTGCTGGAGCAAAAAGGGATTTCCCCAAACTGTTTCCACAAAGTTGAAAACAAATTATCCAAAACGTCTTGGTACGCTGAAGCATTAAGACTTCCCTTCACTTTAACTAAGGGGCCCAGACCACCCCAAGAAAAATAACCCACAACATTATTCCTCCTCCACCGAAGTTTACAGTTGGCACAATGTCAGGCTAGTAATGTTCTCGTGGCATTCACCAAACACAGACTTTTTCATCAGACTGCCAGATGAAGAAAAAGGATTCTCACTCCACAGCACATGTTTACCCTGCTCCAGAGTCCATTAGCATTAAGTGTTACATCACTCCATCTGACGCACAGTTTTTGTTCTGATGTTTTTGGTCTCAGTGACTGTAGAGCGTTGCAGATTTTCTACACTGCAGCTTTATGTGGTGTGTCACTCTGTGGCTGAGTTGCTGTGTTTCCTAAAATCTTCCACTTTGCAATAATACCACTTAGAGTTGATGGTAGAATATCTAAGTAGGAAGAAATTCCACCAACTCACTATCACAGTGGAATTCAGTGGTCGGTCTGCTAGATTGCAACTTCACAATGACTCTTTCACAAATGTTTATAAAGGTAGATTGCACAGATTAAGAGGTGTAGCCTGGTACTTTTGTCCATATAGTGCAACTGGTTTAAAAAAAAACAAAAACACACACACACACAATCACGGCCAAAATGATTATCTTGTGGATTCAAAACGGCACTTTAGAAACCAGTAGGTGGCATCATGGCATCTGTGTCCAATTCATTCCCAGTGGATCACTATTCCTGAGCGGCGGCCACTTCTAGACTTTGTGACCAACTTGATGGCCTCTGTGATGCCCAGCTCGTTACAGGTCCTGCAGAGGAACTGGCCCACTGCAAACTACCACAGTCGACTCACACCAGGCACGCCACTCATTGTTGTAGCACTGCTCTGCTAACTTGCCAGTAATTTTACCACTTCCTCTTGTTTGCCTGCTTAATGCAGTCCTTCCAGGGAATGCTAAGCTCTAAGAAGGCAAACTACTTTAAAGCCTCCAAAAGCAGCTCCAGCCCCAGGTCCATCTAAAAGTTAAAAATATCTTTATCACTCATGATGAAAAATGTTGTTGTGACTCATCAGTTTTAAAAAGCACTTAGAGACCCCCCGAAGGAGATAAAGAAAGGAAAATGACCCTGACTTGAGTAAGGAATCTAAAACTGGATACATTTAAGCATCGCTGTCATATTGTTGCATGAACATGTAGCAAAATGTGACTTTAACATCCACGTTACCTGGTATACTGTATATGTACATACACCTGGTATATATGTACATATATTTATATTATCTGGTATATATGTACATATAAAGAAAAAAACCTAGTCCTACCTCTGTTTTTCATATGTCTCTGGCACATGTCACATGTTTATATGTTGCACCAGTTCCTGGAGAAACGCTATTTCATTTCTCTATGTTCTGCGTCAGCTGTATGTGGTTGAAATGACAATAAAGATCTTGAATCTTCAATGTCATTAAATGCTGTCTTCTCTCTCCCGTTGTCTGTGTCTCTCTTTGCTCTCCTTTCTCTCTTTGTTTTTTCCCCTCACCCCAACTGGTTGAGGTAGTTGGCTGCCCCTCCCTGAACCTAGTTCTGCTGGAGGTTTCTTCCTGTCAAAAGGGAGTTCTTCTTTCCCACAGTCGCCGAGTGCTTGCTCATAGAGGATGGTCTGATTATTAGGGTTTTCTCTAATACTGTAGGGTCTTTTACCTTACAGTGTAAAATGCCTTGAGGTGACTTTTGCTGCAAATTTGTGCTCTATGAATAAAATTGAATTGTTTTTTGGGGTTTTGTGATTCTTTGAGATCCTCTGACTGAGAACATTGGGAGACGGAGCATCCTACTAGATGAGCCCCAGTGTAAGACCAACATGGAAGGAAGTGATTTTACGTGAAATGATTCACAGGTGAGCTTTTCGCAATGTCAGTTTCATGTCATTCAGAGAGTTGGATGTTGTCAAATAATACTCTTTGTATCTGCAAGTGAGCATTTAAACCTGGAAAGAGCAACACATTAGGGTAAGTTGTTGAATAGCTGAAAAACGGTAGAGGGAAGGCAAGAGAGGCAGGGGATTGGAGAAGTGGTTATATTTGGGGTCTCTGTGACAGCTTTGCTCCCTATTCTTGAAGGCATTGTGTATCAGTCTCAGCTGCCAGTGTAAAGATAGAAAAAGGCTGCTGATGAAGAGAGCAACCTCAGACAGCCTCCTGTTGAAGTGCACAGCCTCCAACACTGTTATACTGTGTTCGCCACGGTTGATCCCGATAAGAAAAGACTTTCATATGCTAACATCAATACTATTTCTCCACTTTTTATTGTGTTGCAAAACATCCAGTGTGTCGGGTCCAGCATCTGTTCAGCACAAACGTAAATCTGGAGTTTTTTTTCTCAAGAAAATCAGTGCTATTGATCCTTTTTTATGATACAAGTGCTGTTTTCCACAGAATTTAATCAATTTCTAAATAAACACTTTGGTTGTAAGGGGAGCTTTACAATTTTTTTCTGCTCATAAGGCAGATCAATAGGTTCAGTCAGATTCTCCGAGAGTCTCTGAGGCACAAACATTACTCTTCTCTAGAAGATTTCTAATTCAAACATGGAGGACTCAAACTGTGCTCTACACCTGTCATACTAAATACCTTATCCGGACACACACACCAAAATTATGGGGAAGTTCATACACACACACACACACATACCGTGCTGCTCGTGTCATGAGGCTAGCTTTCAAGCTTTAAAGATTTAGGTAGAGAAGGGTGCAAAGTGGAATCCAGGGATTAAGTCCAGAGTTCCACAAAGTCCAAGGTACCAGAATATCCGGGGGCCCAGTGAATGGGTGAGAGTGAGTCTGGCAGCTTTTTCTCCAGGTGCTCCAGGTGGGCATCTTAGCAGGGGTATACACTGGGTGTAACTAAATGTTCCAGTGGAGTGTGGAGGGAACAGCTTGCTTAAATATCTGTGTGTGCAGCCACACTCCACCCCAGACATGCCCAGGCACCTGAGGACTAAGCAAATAATTAAAAGACCCAAGAATCAAGGGGAAGAGACAGAGAGATAAAGCAGGTCAGGACCTGGAGGACAGGGTGACTATGACACAATCACCAGCCCCATATAGAAAATGGCCCTACATTAAAACCCATCATAACCCTAAAATCCACATGATTTTCCCTTAAGACCCTCCTGGAACCTTTAAAAATTCCTCCGACCCCCAGGGACACGTTTGCCTGAACACTCTGGGAGAGACAAGGAGAAGCAGATGAATAGAAGCAAGGCAAAATAAAAAATAAAAAAAATACATTTTAAACAAAAAAAACACACTCTACCTGTTTAACTACACAGACACATTTACACACATTATAGCCACCTGATCAATTATACTCCTGTGGCTAATGCCATCTTTTCCCAGTAGCATCCGTCCACCACACACCGAGCTGCTGCTTGAGTGCCTGAAAGAAAAAAATATTAAATAAATAAAAATAATTAAGAATGTTTGTGTGGAAGTTTATTCTTTCTTAAAGTACAGAGTGCTAGCTACATGATCTATCCCAACTGATCTAATCCAGAATATAGATTCTAAACTCAAAACAAAGCGGCTCTTTGTTTTACAGTTACAGCCAAAATCCAGCCGAGTGATTTTATGAGGGGGTGCCACAAGCAGAAGCAACTCTCGCCCCAGGACATGCAGCTCTAGTGAAAGGCTGCAGCTCCTGTTTGATATCTGCGTGTTTATACCTCTTTCCTGTTGTGCTGTCTGCACATTTCAACATATTGACTGTGCTTTGCTCATTCAGTTCGCTAAAACCAATAAACCCATCAAGGTAATCTGCCTTGCTGCTCTGTGTTGATCCAAGGAGTAATCAAAAAGTTGTGCGAACCAGCTTATAATAATCAAATCACCAGGTTTAAATGCGGCCAACCTTCCCATTCATGGCCATCACTCACTGTTTTCAGCATGGCTGCTATATTTAGATTGCTTCCCCCAAAGTCCCATTTGAGGACCATGTGACATCACAGAGAAGCTGACATCAACTGTTTTAAAATGGTCCAGCTTTTGAGTGGAGGATCATCGCTGGTGACAAGTACTGGATCTCAGAAGTTTTCAGCTGATGAATTTATAGTTTTCAAGAGCAGAGGCAGCAGCTCAAGTCATGAGCATACTCATTTTCAGTTCCTTGACATTCATTAGGTTTTGGACAGTAAATTTGCTCTCCAGGGCCACATTTTTCCAGTTGGAGTTCTACTAATGTAATGTGATGAGGTATTTGACCTGGACTGTGGCGAGTACTGTCCTGCTCCACATCAGAGCGCCCCGCACGCCGGATTTGCTTCTCTGCCTCCATTTGTCCACTTCCCAAAATTGCTGGAGGGCTACAATTTTAGGAGATTTCAATTGGAAATAATAGGACTGTCAAGCGAGATATCTATGTACTGTATGTATGTATGTTAACAATAGCCACTCTGAAAGTGGTCTGGTGCATGAGAATTGGCTTTGTTGACTAAGATGTGGATTTTGACATTTCTACAAAACCAGCTCCATCAACAGGCACACAAGCAAACCAGGCCTTCATAGCACCGATTACAAGCCACATGGATGGAAACTTAAGGTTTGAGGTGACACTAAAACAACTATTTTAAGAGCAAATGAAAGGTTTGGTGGTAGCAGGTCACCATGGACACAGTATATATTACTAAATAACCTGTTCAGTAATGAACAGGATATATATGGGATCCACTTCAACACAGGAAGGATTTAGTTAATTGTATTGATACTTTGCACATAAACATGATGTGAATTTTCAACAACATCTTGCTTTCAAATCTAACAAAACACTTAATTTACATAACCAGACACTGGCTCTGGATGGCATCATGGCCTCCAGTGAAACTGTAGGAAACGTTGGAATCTTCTTTTTTTTTTTTTATCAGGATATGACGGCTTGTATCATCAGCACAAAAATAGTTGTTAAAAATAGAAACATCCTGTCTCAGAGTAATGCAGATAAAACAGTTCGTGCATTTATTACCTCTAGGCTTGACTATTGTAATTCATTGCTATCTGGTTCGTCCAAAAGCTCCCTAAAAAGCCTTCAGTTGATCCGAAATGCTGCAGCAAAAGTATTAACAGGGATTAGAAAGCGAGATCATTTTTCCCCTACATTGGCTTCTCATCACTGGCTCCCTGTTAAATCCAGACTTGAATTTAAAATTCTTCTCCTCACATACAAAGTTTTGAATAATTGGCCGCAAAAAATCATATTTCCCCAACAGAACACTTTATTCTCAGAGTGCAGACCTGCTTGTGGTTCCTAAAGTTTTTAAAAGTAGAATGGGAGGCAGAGCCTTCAGCTATCAGGCCCCTCTCCTGTGGAACCAGCTCCCAGTTTGTCTTCAGAAAAAAAGATACCTTTTCTACATTTAAGATGAGTCTTAGAACTTTACTTTATGATAAATGTTATCATCAGGGCTGATTCAGGTGACCCTGAACCTTCTCTTAGTCATGCTGCAATAGGCTTAGGCCGCTTGGGGACATCCCACAATGACCTGAGCATTTCTTCTCCACCCACCTATTTTCAACCCCCATGCATTTTTATGCCACTGTTGTTTGTCAATATTTTTTTTCTTCTCACTCCTACAGTATGCGTTGTCCTAGTCTCTCTCTATGGTCTCCTTTTTTCTCTTCTTTTTCCCCTCATCCCCCAACCAGATGAAGTAAATGGCTGCCCCTCCAGCAGAACCTTCCCATCATTGCCAAGTGCTTGCCCATAAGGAATTGTCTGATTGTTGGGTAGTGGACACAACCCCCTTTCACAACGGAAAGTTGGGCCAGGAAGGCATCCAGTGTAAAGCATTTGCCAAATTATCAATGCGAAGGTACATAGTAGGGTCTTGACCTTACAGTATAAAGCACCTTGAGGTGATTTTTATTTTGAATCGGTGCTGTATAAATAAAACTGAATTGAACTGTATTGATAGGGGCGAAGCCAAAGCCCAGTTAAGACATGGTGAATTTCCATCCACTGAGCACTCTGAATTATAAACAGACAGGAAGTTTTGAGCTTACATTGACAGTCAAACACTAAATATTGGGATTAAATGCCTGCCTCTATCACAATCCCCCCCATAAATAAAGCCATGCAAGCTTCTGCAGTTTGTAACATGGAAATATTTAAAAGAAGACCCTAACACAGAAAAGCAAGTTGAACACTTGACTAAAATTGGCAAATGCATAACCGTGCAATGGTACAACAAACACTGAGAACATAGACACAGACTAATCATTCATCAGGGACAGAAGGATAAAAAGGAACAGGTGAACTCAAGCCAACTCTAATGGGGGCAGGAGACAAGCGAGGGACAGAGGTAAAAACACAGAAAACCACATGACAAACTAACCTTCAAAGTAAAACTCAAAGTAAACTGAAAAGGAGACCAAGAATAAATTCACCCAGGGTGGGATCATTGTCCACAGACAGACAGGGTGGTGGGGGACACAGGAAGCACAGAAAGTGAAAGCCCCCTGGTTTTAGCTGCGGTTGTATGTTGAACTATGTTGAACACCATAACAACTTAACTCACGTACACAGTGATTCATCCTTTGTGGATGTAGGCTGGTGTATAATCGAAGAGGTTGGCTGACTCATCCCTCTCTGGATCATGTTTTTGTATAATGAGCTGCTCAAATAAATAAATAAATAAACAAAATACAATAAACGGCTCCTCACGAAATCCACAGAGCAGAGATTTCTCCCGCTGTTCCTGTTGGCCAGTCTGTGTCGATAGTTTTGGTTTTATCTGTCCAGTTATTAAAATATTGGATTAGTGCACCTTCAGCTGTTCCCTTAAATTTTCCCTAAGGAGTTGCCAGAGAAGATTAATCCACACTGGTAATTTTTCAATTCAATTCAATTTTATTTATATAGCTCCAATTCACAACAAAAGTCGCCTTGAGGCGCTTCACACTGTAGTGTAAAGATACTACAGTGTTAAAGAGAAAATCCCAACAATCCGATGATCCCCTATGAGCAAGCACCCAGCGACCGTGGGAAGGAAGAACTCCCTTTTAACAGGAAGAGACCTCTGGCAGAACCAGGCTCAGGGAGGGGCAGCCATCTGCCTCGACCGGTTGGGGGTGAGGGAACAGAGAAGACAGAAAGGAGAACAGAGAGAGGCACAGGCTATGGGAGAGAGAAGACAACATTTAATGGCATGCAGCAGTAACAAATAAATACTGTACTGTCTTGAG